>VWYH01003119.1:773422-787468 GCA_013399365.1 Pampusana beccarii | reverse complement strand
GGGGCATGAGGCGCCGAGCGCGGAGAGCGGCGGCGGGCGGCGGCGCCGGCCCTTCCCCTGCGAGCCGCCGCCGTAGGATGAAGCAGCATGAGGATGTGTGACAGAGGCGTCCAGATGCTCATCACCACGGTGGGAGCCTTCGCAGCCTTCAGCCTGATGACCATCGCCGTGGGCACCGACTACTGGCTCTACTCGCGCGGCGTGTGCAGGACTAAGTCCACGAGCGACAACGACACGAGCCGCAAGAACGAGGAGGTGATGACCCACTCGGGGCTGTGGAGGACGTGCTGCCTGGAAGGTACCGAGCGCCCCGCCGGGCAGCCCCGCCGTCCCCCCCCTCACCCCGGCCCCGCGGGGGGCCCTGCCCAAAAGTTCGGGGGAGAGCAGGGGCATCCCGGGACCCCCCACCCCACAGCCGGGCCCCGGGCGAGCCCNGCCGAGGGGAAACTTGGCGGGTGGCTCCTGCAGGCGGGACCCTGCGGGGGGCCGGAGGAGCCGGGCAGCGGGCGCCGGGGACCCCGGTGCCCCGGCCCGGCTGTGCAGCCCCGGCAGCGCGGTGCGTGCCTGCCGCCGGCAGTTCGGGCTGGGAGGCCACAGGTCCCTCTCCCGGCCCCAGGGACTGTTTCCATGTGAATCGCTCAGCGAGCAAAGCCCCTCAGTCTCTCCCCCTCTCCCAGGCTCTGCAGGCACTGTGCCCTGTCAGGGGGGAGCCCATCGCACCCGGCATTTTTGTAGCCGATCCCCACCAGCAGTGCCAGCCCTGCCCCTCTGAAGAGCAGAGCAGGGCAAGGTGTGCTGCTGCTGCCCCACTGCATCTTGTCCCTCCATCCCTCGGGGGCTGCAGCCCGCGCCGGGCTCCCGCCTGCCCGGCCTCACCGCTGCGCCCCGCTGCTTCACTCCTGCAGCAGCCCCTGGCTGGAGAGCCCGCGGCAGCCGCTGCCCTCCGGCAGCGCAGGCCACGCTTTGGGGGCGATTTTGACCAAAAGCTGCTGGTCGAGATTTAGATGAGCAACAACAGGCTGTGCTTAAACGTGAGCTTGAATGGAGCCAGGTGCTGGGACCTGCGCAGCAAAAAATGGCTGATGGAATCACACTGGGCTGTAACTTTTATAATTAGTGGCAGCAGTTGGTGTCCTGTGAACTTGGGGGAACCTGCCCCCTTGTCCTGCAGGGCCCTGGGGGCGCCAGGCTCCCCTCAGCCTGGGAGTGATGCCTCTGATGGCGGGGGCAAGCAAGCCGTGGCGGCCAAGCTGCTCCCTCCACATTGGAAAGTTCTCGGTGAGTCATGGCCACGGATGCAAAAATACCCTATCTGTTCCTGGTGCTCAGTCCTAAACCCAGTGAAGTCGGTCGGAGCTTTCTTATTGATTCAAGGAGGGTTTGGATCATGCTCTAATTCCATAATAAATAATTCGAGATAATCTGTCTCCCCTCTTGGACTGAGGGAGCCGAAGAGGCAGGAGCCAGGGCTGTGAAAGATGGGGTCGCTGGAGGCATGAGTAATTTCCAAAATTCTTGGTTTTGCTGGCTGTATTTTTTTTTTTCCAGCAAATGTTTTATGTTTCCCTCACTGTGATAAATCACTGCTTTGGAAGGAGCTAGTGAGGCCCCGGTCTCCTGGGCACAGCACAGTTGGGAATGGGCTTAACAGTGCCACGCCGGAGCTCAGAGCCGAATCACAGCCCTTCGCCCCAAGCCCAGGGCTGGGAGCAGTGGGGCACGTGCATCGCTCCCCACTGCACGTTCTCCCCCCGGCTGCTGCTCTCACATTTCCGCACAGTGCTGTGCTGGTGCTGCTAGCCTTACCTGTGGCAGTTGAGGCCTCATGCTGGGCACGGGCTCCGTCATCCCTTGTGTGCGGGAGGGAGCGCGGGTGGGCATTGGGAACCGCGGGGGACACGCAGCACCAGGCAGGGAGGGTCCCATCCAGGGCTCGGGGTGAGCACGTGGGGCTGCCATGGTGCAGGGGGTGCGGCAGGGCTGCTCATCACCCTCCTGAATTCTGCTGGAGAACTGCATTGATGTCTCACAGGTTGTTAACTGATGTGACGCTGGGAAAGGAAAACGTCCCCCAGCCGAGCTGTGCAGCGTGCAGAGCTCATGCACGTTCTGCACGGAGGGAGGACGGTGCTGCAGCGGCTTCTGGGCCCCCCAAGCTGAGCGTCGTGGGTCGCTGCTGCAGCCGGTGTCTCCGCCAGCATGTCCTGCGCTGGGGAGCGCTGGGTGCAGAGCCCCTGCACCCCCAACTTTGATGTGCAGAAGGTCCTGTCTGATTCCTGTTGGCAGGGCCCCGCTGCGCCTCTCATTTCTGTGCACTCATTGTATCTGGCTTGAAAAACAGAGAGGTTGCACTTCGTCATCCTGTGCTAGGAACGAACGTGGTCAGTTGAAAGGGCCGGTTCTCCCATGGTGCAGAAAATGCTTTTAGCACCAAGCAGTGCTCTCTGGCCATCGGGAAGTGCCTCGGCCTTGAGCTTTCTGCTAACGAGGGTCTAATGTGTGTAACGACGGAGGAATTAAGTGGCGAGCTCCAGTCGCTTGTCTGGCTGAGCGTGTGTGGCAGATTATTGAAATGCCCGACGTGAGCGCTGGGTGCACGCTCCGTCGCAGATGCTCTTTAAATCCATGTCAGTCACACACGCTCAGCGCCTGCGTGGGAGCCGCTCGCACCACGTGAGCATCAAAAGCCCATAGGCGAGAACGGATAAATCTTGAATGAAGCCGCCGCAGACCTATGTAGAGACACCCACGCTGGAAAATACAAATTAGTGGTTGGCTCAATATCTGGAGCCCAGGCAGGCGTTCCCAGACTGCTGTGCCAGGGTAGCCTCTGCTTTAAATTGCAGCATTTGAATTCTAATTATCACTTTTGCAATACGTGACTATTTAGTAGGTGTTGTACTTCCCGCTCAAACGTGACCAGTGTGTTCCCCTGTGGCTGTTTATCATCAGTTGTTTTCCTCTGTGACTTCCTTGTAAATATAAAAGGCAGAGAAATGTGCAGCACTTCAGGGAGAAAGCTGAAGTTGAGAAATAGCTGCTTAGGCTTGTGTTGATTTTAGGAAAGTAAAATAACTTGTTTTTTTCATCAAATTTAATTGAGTTGAGCATCATTAAATGCAGGGAGCCTCCTTGTCCTCCCTGCTGCGTGGTACGGATTGAGACCGGCTCCATGGCATCATGTGGATCTCAAACAGGCAGAAGGAGCAGGAGGATTTGGCCAAGACTGCTTGAAATACCATATTTTAAGGCGATGCGGTACTTTTCCTTTCCTCCTTCATTCCCCTCATCGGAATAAAGTTCTCTGTCATTTCTGGAGGACCATGAGCGTTGCTCTGCCCGCTAGATCAAACCCTAATATTGCCGTTTCTGCACCCGACCTGCAGCCCCTGCTGCGGCTGAGGTCGATGGTCAGTGCGAGAGGCTCCGGCTGGCAGAGAAGCTGCCAGTCCCTGGTGCACAGGGAAAAGAAATGAGCCCCTCGGGCTTCCTTTGAACATCAGGATAATCTCTGCTGTTTGCCTCCTTTACCTGCAATTATTTCATGTTTTCTTTGGTACTCTTGATAAAGACATTATTACAGCTGAACACTATTCTGGTAACAGGAAACCCCATGTAGAAATATCCTATTGGATGATGATGTGCAATCTCCGCAATCTGCCTCCCAGCCTCTTTAATAAAGCACTGTTGATTCTGTATAATACTGGTCTTTTACTTCTTCAGGAGAGCTAAATCAAATACTCAGTGGAACTCTAAATGTATTTTGTTACTGATTTCCTTTATCAACTGGATTTGTAACCATATCAAGAAAAATTTATGAAGTTTGATAAATCTATTTTCCACAAGGCTGTTTGACATTTATCTCACCCTCTGGTTCCTCCAGCCGCTGCCCACCCAGCAACCCGCGGGTGATGCTGGGGACGCAGCTCCCACCGCTGCCCATCGCCATCCTCCTGGCACAGGCTGATTAAACATTAAACCAGCTTTTCCTGTCTTCTAGAAATTCAACAGAATGTCAAGTTTTATTAAAATCCATTTTAGATCTTCAGAAAACTTCTCAGCCTATTCTCTGAACGCTCTTGGGAGGAAGTTCTCTAGTCCAATCGCTTTCATGTTTACACTGGGTAGTCACTGTTCAGCATCCTCCCCAGCTCCTCCCGGAATACGGGAGCCTATTCATCACGCACGGAACAGAAGTATCCGATGAATAAATAATTGCGTGTCACTTCTGCTTTATGACTGACAGTTGCACCGTCATGATCTGATGGTGATTTACATCAGCGGTAAAGTTCTTTCTTCTGATGTGACTAAAGAATTCCTCCTGGTTTTGCTTAAACCTTTTGGTTGCAGATTTATTTTAACTAATCCCATTAGCTTGTTGTATCAGCCACGTGCAGTACCGAAAGCCCTGATTTTTAATTGTTTTAATTGCAGTTTCCAGTTCCCCTATCAGCAGGCCTTGGGGTCCCAGGGCAGCTCTCTGCCCTTGCTCCTGAGTAACAGTTGGGCTTCTGCACCCACGTTTTCCCCCAGCTATTTGCGGCCGTGGCTGCTTTTGGCTCTGCTGAGCTGGTTTGTACCGAAGGTGTTAAACTGGGCTGGAAGCGGCTGCCCCTGGGCAGCCACCAGCTCTTCTGTTTCCAGCTCCTCTCAGCCCTGAGTGAGACCACGCAGAGAATTTCCCCAAGGTGACAACAATATTGTTTCTGTTAGAAAGTTATTATCTTTAATTTTTAAAAGCGCCAAGCAAATGTCCCTGAGATTGCAATCATCCATGATCGAGCACTTTTTCTCGCCACTCATTTTAGGTGGGTATTTAAGGAGCTGCTCATCCTGTTCCTCTGTCTGGTTGGTGTCTGTAATAGATTCTCATCAACAACCCATCTTGCAATTGAACATTCCTCCCTGGCACTCCTGGGCTGGCTCCGCGGTGCTGCCAGCGCTGGGGACGGTGACAGCGTCTCTGCTGCGGCTCCAGGCTGCCGGTCGCAGCCTCACCAGCCTCCAGCACCACAGCGAGGAAAGGGACCGTGTGCTGGGGACCAGCGCCACGGGCTGGGGGCGATGGGGGACAGGACAGGGATGTGACAGCCTGGGAGCTTTGGGGAGATGAGCAGGGAATGTTATTTGCTCTTCATCATGTGAGAGCTGGGAGGTGTCAAGTTAACGTGTGGTGGAAAGCAGACGCTGCAGGCATCGAGGACCATAGTGATGGGTGAAGGCAAAGGGGGACCCATTCCTCATTTGAGAATACCTGATGCAATTAGCACACCGAAGGTTTAAATGCCCTGCCCCACTGCGCCTCTCCCCCAGGACAGGCCACGTGCCCCGCACGGGGCTCAGTGGTGTCACCAGGGCCGCAGCAGGATGGATCCAGCGCTGGAGCGTGGGGCTCTGTGGGCTGTCACCAACAATGCCCCAGGCACAGCCTCTGACTTGGGAAATCGCTGAACCTTGGCTTGGCAGAGGACACATTGAATAAGCGTTAATTACCATCCTCTGATAGAGATGGAAATCGGGCTGGCTGGAGCCGGGTCTGCTCCAGACCCGTGTTCTTGTGGCACATGGCCAAGAGCCATGAAAACCCCGGGCAGAGAGGAGCTGGGCTCCAGCTCCCGGCCACCGGTTCTGCTTTGAGGAACCGCCACTTCCAACAGGGGCTGCAGGATTTACCCTCCTGGGCTGCTGCAGCACTTTTCTGGACCAAAATCCCACCTTTTGAGGTGGTGTAGAGAGCTGGTTCCCACGTTGCCTGTGAGCAGCACGTGATGAGTGGAATGTATGCTGTGAACAGCTCAGAAACAGGCGGTTTATTGCTGCATAGGCGTGGCGCAGAGTCTGTCATCTCCAGAGCTGCTACTGTGTAATAGAGGTGGAAGTCTGAATTTGAATGAGGCTCAAGTGGGTTTTTTTCCCATGCAAGGTCACTATCTCCATTACGGCTGTAAATAATTAGGGCTGGCTAATGAAGGCTGCAAGCCCTGGGTGCTTGGGCTGGAGCGTGGCCGTAGTTTGGGGGAGGACGCCCCACGGATTGATGCCAGATCTGCCCTCCCGGTCCCCGGGCCGGTGGGTGCTGGCCGGGAGGTGACAGCGGATGATGTTTGTGGGGAGCAGCCGGGGCGCGGGGAGAGGTGCTTGGCTCCTCTACCGAGAGTTGTGTGGCCCCTGGTGAATCACTGCCCTTCTCTCTGCAGGAGTTTTGCCCTTTGCAGTGTGTGTCCCGGTGGATTCATTGGTGTTTGTCTCTTGTACGGCTCGTGGCAGGGCACACAGCACCGCTACTGCTGGTCTGTGCCGTACAGACCCTTCCCTGCCCCCTGGACTGTGCGGCTCTTTGGCACTAGTGGGCACCTCTCGTGGCTCAGGGGAATGGTCCAGGTGTGCAGAGCAGGGATGCTCTGCAGTTGCCTGTGGTATTTGGGGTGAGATGAGGCAAGACAGCCGTGGTGTTAAACTTGCTCGGTGCTTTTCCCATCTTGGTGGTTACTCTTCATATGGATTTCACATGGATTTTTAATGAACACGACGTGCGCTTCATTAACCTCCTTTTCCAGGAGAACCAAAATTGCTCTTAAAATTATATAAATGTGCTAACCCGTGTGTACAGGGGAGATGCTCAGTGCCTGCTCGAGGGTTCCCTCTTGGTGGGGGGTTAAATCCCCGCTTCCCTGGCTGACTCACGACCACGCGCCGGCAGATGCAGACACGATGGATCCGCTGTCGTTAACGCACATCGATGGATCCGCTGTCATTAACGCACATCGGCACTGCTGGGTGCTGAGGGCGAGTTAGTCACAGAGCTCCGAGGGGAAAGGTGCCCGCCCGGTCACTGAGTCACCTGAGGCACCGCGGGCAGACGAGCGAGCGGGGCTGCGCTCCTGGGGGGTTCCTGCCATGCTGGAGAAGCCGGGGGGCTCCTGCCCGCCCGCTGCCCCGCTCCCCCCGCGGGAAGAGCTGCAACTGTGCTACAACATCTACAACTCCCCTGAATTTTTAAAATGACATTGGAAACAGACTCTCTGAAGCCATTGTTTGACTGCCTTTGGGGTTAGTGCTGGGTGTGGAGAGGTTGGTTTGATGTCCCTTCCTAAGGGTTCCTGGTGGGTTTGCTTTGGCCGACACTTCAGGCTCAGCACCAGAGGTTTTCTGTAGCTTTTCTCTGGGTGAGGCACCGTGGGAACGCATCCATTGCCTCTCGCTCTGCGCTCCCGGTGCTCGGGCTGCAATCAGCCGTGGTCGCTCGGGGAACCGCAGCAGCAGGCGTCTCGAGATATGTCTTTGATTAAGAAGACACCTGCTGTGATAAAGAATGACGGTGCTGGGGTGACAACTGGTGTCTCCTCGGTGGCTGGCGCGTGGTGACAGCTCTGTGGTGGCTCCGGGAGGAGCGGCTGTGCCCAGGAGGAGCAGCCGGCTGCTGCATCCCCGGCAGAGCTGCCACACACCCCACGGCATAAAACACCACATGTGTCACGGGCTGGTGGGCCCTGGGGAGCTGGGGATGCTTTCCAAAATTTCCATATTTTGCATTATCTTTTTACCATCTACTTGCAGCAGGTGTTTAACAGCATCTTCTAAATGGAAAGTTCAGGCCAGGGTTATGCTCCGTGCTATAAACCGTCCCGTGTCCTTCGGAGTGATTCTGTTGGAGACGGAAACTCCGGGAGGGCACCTCTGTGCCCTGCAGAGAGCCTGGGCTGGGTTCCCTCCCAGCAAGGGAGCAGAAGCCCCTTGGGACAGGCTGGCCGATGCTCGCCTGGCTGTTAAACACCAGCTTACCATTATTTTTTGCAGCTGTCAGAGTGCTTTGATGAATCAGCATCATCCATTGCATCACACCACGTCATCGCATGAGCAATTGCAAGGTGCTGTGACAGTGAGCGGCTGCCTTCCCCCTGGGCTGGCTCCTGCCCGACCCTGTCCCCGGGGCTGCATGCCCAGCCGGGAAGGGTCACTGTCACTTGGTGAGACAGACTGCCATCTCACGGCGACGTTCTCTGCCCTGGCGCCCGCAGCAGCTCCGGCGTTGCCGTCCCAGGGCCGTGGTTCCTGCCAGGCTGCACGGCGCCCCTGCCAAACCCTCCATTAGCCCGAGAGCCTCGCTCAGCCGAGCAAACCTTATCGCAGCGCAGCAGCTGTGCCAGGCGGTGTCACTGCGCAGCGTGACGCTGCCGCAGAGCGGGCTGGGACACGGGGACCCCGCGGGGCAGCAAGCAGGGTTCCCCCGACAGGACCTCCTGCTCCCCCTGCCAGGTCTGGGAGCTTCTTGCAGCCCTGAGGCTCCTTCTCTCTGCGCCAGGAGAATCTCTTGTCGTTCCTCAGCACGCGTCAGCCAAGGATGAAAGTGTTTTCTGTACATTAGTCTTTGGCCTTCCTTCCAACTGAAAAGCTAAAGAAGAACAGGAGTGATTACACCTTTGGTAGGAAGCAGGAAAGCTGCAGCCCGGGCTGTGACACCTCTCAGCTGGGAGAGACACCAGAACTGGGTCTCCTGCTGCTCCAGTGAGGCCCAGGGGAGGTGGCATGCATGTTTTCTATTATTATTATTACAATAATAATAGTTTAAAATAATATCTGCTCTGCACATTACCCCAGCCCGCCCCAAATCCCACTGCTGCTGCCCCAGCCGGCTGCAGGAGAAGGACAGGTCCCCACTCCCGGGCTGGGGCCACCAGCTTGTCCCCTGGGGCAGGGGCAGCCCTTGGCTGAACGTCTGTGCATCGCTACAGACGGTGCCGTATGGCTTTATGGCTTTCACGTTTGTTTTGCCTCGTTGGGGCTGAAGTGAGAGACAGAGACAGACGTGTCAGCATCTCCGTGCTGGAGCCCCGCTCAGCAGCGCAGCCCGGATGCGGCAGCGAGTGCTCGGCGGGGCAGCGAGTGGTGTGGTGTGGTACGGTGTGGTACAGCACAGCACGGTATGGTATGGTGTGGTACAGTACAGCATGGTGTGGTACAGTACAGTGTGGTGCGGTACGGTGTGGTATGGTACAGTGTGGTGCGGTATGGTGTGGTACGGTACAGTGTGGTGCGGTACGGTGTGGTACAGTACAGTGTGGTGCGGTATGGTGTGGTACGGTACAGTGTGGTGCGGTACGGTGTGGTACGGTACAGCACGGTGCGGTACAGTACAGCACGGTATGGTACGGTGTGGTACAGTACAGCATGGTGTGGTACAGTACAGTGTGGTGCGGTACGGTGTGGTATGGTACAGTGTGGTGCGGTATGGTGTGGTACGGTACGGTGTGGTACGGTACAGCACGGTGCGATACGGTACAGCACGGTATGGTACGGTGTGGTGCAGCACAGCACGGTGCAGAACGGTGTGGTATGGTACAGTGTGGTGTGGTGCGATGTGCTGGGGTGCAGGACCACTGCAACAGAGTGTCCCTCTCTGCCCGTTCAAACAGGTGGTGGCCGTGGCTGTCACATGCGTTTGGTGCATGTAAGGTGGTCTCCATCACCTGCAGTTCAGTACAAGCGCAGCGTGTGTGAAACTGCAGTGTCTCTGCATGTATGTCGGGTATTGTTTCTGAGCTGCTCACCGCTGATCTTGGAAGCAGCCTTGTGTCTTAAGCAAGGGCTTTTCAGGGTGTGCAAGTTCAATCACTCATTTAGCAATTATTTGCATTGCCAATTTGGACAGATCTCTCCCACAGGATGAGGAGAAGTCTTCCAGAAAACAGGAGAAGCAGAACGTCCCATTGGCATCCAGGAGCTTTGTTCCTGGGGCTCTGTCTCGCTGTGATGAGCCCCTCCGGCAGCGCCAGCACCTCCCGCGCAGAGCCTGCTCCAGGGCTGTGAAATCCCCGGCTCTGCACAGCTCCAGCTGAGCACCCAAAGTGAGCAGATGCTTGTGATCTGCATCTCTCCAGTCCTCCGCTACCCATCTGTGAAATGGGGACAGCATCACCTGCCCTGGCTCAGCGTGGGAGCCAGAGGAGCCTCTGAGCCGCTGCCGGGCTGAGCAGAGAGCCCTCGGAGCGGGGAAAGCTCCGTCCTGGCAGCCGGGGAGGGGCGGCGAGGCCAGGGAGCACACGCTGAGCACCAAGGGCGGATAATGAGCACAGGACCTGCAGAAAACCCCGCGTCCCTGGGGCCTGGTGGAGGTGGGAGCGGGCGAGGGACGGGGAGCGATAGCAAACACCACTCACCCAGCACTCGTGGGGGCTGGTCCCAGCTGCACAGGCTGCCCGCCCCGCGGCCCTGCCCTCGGTGCCGCTGTCACCGTCTCCTTCAGCCAAACCCATGGCCAGGAGCCAGCAGGTGTGTGCCGTGAGCGTTAACTGGCGGCAGCTGCGGGTGCAGCTGGGACAGAGCCAGTAAAAGGGCTGCCAGGGCCCTGCGCTCCCGCACGGATGTGTGGTGGGGGCTGAGCGGTGCAGAGGGATGAGCCTGAGCTGAAAATGGGGGAATTGCTCCTGGGAGCAGCCCCAGGTAAGTGCTGGTGGAGCCGGGGCGGTGCCGACGCGGGGGGGCAGCCGGTGCGGTGCTGGTGGGGCCGTGCACATCCCGGGGGGTTCCCCATGCCGGGGGGTTCCTGTGTCTCCGGTTGGCACAACCATCCGTGCTGTGACAGGGGGCACAGCCCTGCTGGCCTTGAAGCGATGGCAAAACGTCACCTGGCTTCAGCAGCAGCAGGATGGGCCCTTCCGTGTGACTGAATGCAGAATAGGAAGGAGGTGGAAAGCTCTGGCATGAGATGTGGAGCTCTCTGCATTCCCATCCCTCTCAGAATAGTTTATGTTTTTCTTCTCCTGCCCTTCAAATCTCTATTTGGCTGCTGCTGCCTCCTGGAAGGACAGAGCTGGGGGTTTTTCGGAGCCTTGGAGTTATTCTATGCAAAATGTTTTATGCTTTCAGTCAGATTTGGGCAGCTGGGGGAAGGTGTCACTGGTTTATGGCCAAGGCAGTGGTGCAAGCAGCTCGGGGACCTGCGAGGCAGGTTGCCCTGCTCTGAGCCGTGGGAAGCGGGTTTGTCACAGCAGCGTGTCCTGCTCCTGCCCCGAGGTGTCCCAGGGCAGGGAGGGACAGCCTTGAGCAGAGCAGAGAGTTCCCGGGGGCCAGGAAGCTGGTTGCAATGTGTTGGTGCCTCTTGGTGCTGTGGAATCCCCAGGCGATGGGCGATGGGCAGGACACACCGCCCTGCTGTCCCTGTCCACGGGCAGGGACGCGCTGCCGGCTCCGCAGGGGCTCTGAGGGCAAAGCCCCCGGCAGCGGCGGAGCAGGGCGAGTGCTGCGCCGTGGAAATCGCTCCGACTTTCTGTAAAGCTCGCCAGGGCACAGGCGGGCAGCTTGTGTTTCTTGGAGGGGGAAGGGGAGGCTGCTGTCACTCACTCATTCACTGGCAAAGTCTTAGCGCTCAGTCTGTGGGATTGTCCCTTCTTGTTCTCCAAAAAAAGCCGGGAGTGAGACTATGGTGCTACTCCTGAATGTCGCTTCTCCCCATCTGGGCCGTTGGAAGCGGCTCCCCCGGGGCTCTGTTCCCTCCCGCAGATGGTGCGGGGGCGGCTCTGCCTGCAGCGGGCAGCGAGCTCACCCTGGGCCTGACCGTGAGCCTGGCCTGGCTGAGCCCAGCAGGGCCGGTGCAGACCTGACCTTGACCCTGGCCTAGCTAAGCCCAGCAGGGCTGGCCCAGCCGGGAGGGGGACACGGGAGCCGGTGGCTGTGGCACCCCCACTCGCACACCAGCAAACAGGCAGCACGATGCCCACTGAGTCCCTGAAATAAATACGCTTTGATGGGTTGAGTCCCTTTTAGCGCAGCAGCTGAAAACTTCAAATATTTATATCGTTAGGGAGATGTGACAGAAGTATATATACGCATATATTTTTTAAAAGGCAGGTGTTTGAGTGGCAGTCTTGTATTTGAAGTTCAACACCTCCAAATCAGTGCTATAAAAGAGGAAGAAAAAAAATAAATTTAATATCACTTTTGCAAGGAAAACAACCTGCTGAGCCTCCTCCCAGCTGAATGTGCTTTAAAGATTGACTGTGCAGCTGTAAAAACTATTGATGAACTGTAAACATGAAAAGATCGCCCCACTCGTGGCCTGTCAAAAGCATTAGGTTGGAAATGCTCTGTGCTCCGCTCCAGCATGACTCACTGAGTCCTCAGCAAATGTGTTTATTTGTAAAGATCCTTATTTCAGAAATAGTGACCTTTTTAATGCCTCGTACAGCGAGCTCGGATATTCCAAATTGCCTTTTGGCAACTTGCTAGTCTTGCTGAAGCTCTGACAGTGCTTTCCATGGTGATTTGCATATTTTTAGCCTTGATATTCTGCACTGTGGGGCTCCTTTGGAAAACGCTTTGCTTTTCACAGCCCTGAACACAATTCGACATCTGCAGTGCTGGGCTGAGACGGGGCTGTGCGGAGGGCACGGAGGGGTTCGCTCGCACCCCTTCCCGCCTCCTGCCTCTGCGAACCCTCCCTGCTTTTATTGAAATCCTCCCTGAAAAACGGACCGTGCTATTAGTCACAAATTGGAGCAGTTGCTTCACCTTGGAATAGGGAATAGAACCTGGAAGCTGTTACCCAGGCTGCCGTGCATCCGAGCACCAGGTGGGCTCGTCTGGCCACCGCACTCATCGTCAGCCCCGAGTCCCCGGCACCGGCACTGCAGCTGGGCTGGTGACCCGTGACCAGCTGGGCTGGTGACCCGTGACCGTGTTGCTCCGTGTCCACAGCCTGTCCCTTGTGCCCAGTCCCACTGGTGCAGCTGTGGGCAGCCACAGGGAGCATCTCCATCCTCGCTTCTCAGAACATCGCGGCCAGGCATTAAGCATCACTGTTAATTGCTCAGTCGGCTCCTTCAGTGTTTTCTCCGGCTCTGGGATGTGAATCTGCTGAGTAGGAAATGTCGCGGTTGCGATAACAGTTATTTAACATTTCTCGGGCCTGTGACTCACGCTTCTGCCACTTGTGTTTGGGAACAGGCGATCGCGTTGCTCCTTTCTGTTGTTGTTGTTCGTTCTAATGCATCGAGAAAGATGTTTTGATGGTTTTTCTGCTGTTTGTTTGAGTCCTTTATCAGTGCTCTACAATTTCTAGCTGCTGATTTATATTCAGAGTTACGAATATCTCCTTTCTTCTTTTTGTTTGGCATGTTTTTATTTTTATAGCAGTTTACATATTAGCCAGGCAGTTTTTAAACTGATGCAAACTCCAGTCTTGGTTATGAGTTTTGGGGTATAACACTCTTGAATCATTCGCTATTCATAGTCATGCGTTTATGTTTAAATCCATACTCCTAACTGATTTGGCTTATAATTGTTTTCTGCTCTGTGAATTGACTTTTCAAATCACCAGGAATATATAGGAGTGCCTTGGACTTACTCTGTTTGCCCATAAGGAGTGTAATCAAGTCATGATTGCTTGGACTTGAGCAGCAACTAGTTTTAATTCTGTGATCCATTCCCCTTCAGCTGTCAACACAGAGTCTAAAATAGCACTCCCCTGTGCTAGATGCCATGCTTCAGAGCTATGAAATTGTCGTTTATAGGTTTTTAGAAATTCAGAGGACATTTTAATACTGGTGAAGTGAAACTTCCAGCTTCCCATCATAATGCAGCTATTTCTCCTCATTACAGAGAGGTGCTTAAGCAGCCCCTGGGCAATGTGGGCTCTGCACAGCTGGGGTTGGAGCAGACACCAGAGCACCCCGGACCGCTGCGTTACCTCTGGCTGAATTACTGGCGACTTGTTTAACCAGAGGATCCCAGGGTTTTACACTCTCGACCCTTGTTTTCCCCACCGGGTCCCTTCTGGGCGCTGATCAGCAGCCTGGCCGGGGACACGGGTCTGGGTTTAATCCCGGGAGCTGGTTTGGTGACCAGAGCGGGCTGACGGGCTGCACGCTCCGGAGCCAGGCCAGGGGCACAGTGCCAGGGAAGACCGAAAAACCACTACAGTGAAAGAGAAAAGGAGAGAAAAATACATCGCTCCATGTGTGGAAGTTGTGTCTAAATAAGAGGAAAAAAAAAAAAAAGACATGAAATTTTAAAAACAAAACCAGGAGCCGTTGGGGGGGAGGGAGAAAG
>VWYH01003119.1:681780-773363 GCA_013399365.1 Pampusana beccarii | reverse complement strand
CATGAATTTTGACAAGTTAAACAAGGAGTTGTTTTAAGGCAGGCAGAAATGATCATAAAGGACAGCTTGCTGGAGGCAGAAAAAGCAATAAGAAAACCTTCCACTCTCGAACGCATCCCCGGCTGCCGTGGGGGTGTCTGGTGGGGGACAGACCCGCCCTCCCCACACCCTCCTGGTCAAAGGCTTTGTGATCCAGGAGCCTCCCAGGGCTGAGCTGGTGCCCCTGTGACCGATCATGGGGACCAGGCTGGGAGGCAAACCCTTCCCAGACACTCACCAGTGAGCCCGAGTGAATATGGAACGTTCATTAAAGGGATGAGAGCGGGATCCTGCCCTCCCGGGGGCTGCGCACAGGAGTCCCGCTGCCTCGGGCACGGGGATGCTGGGCCGGGGCTCCTGCCCCCTCTCTTACCATCATTGTCTTGGAGCAGGCAAACAAACAAAAGATTATCTTTTTTGTAATTGCTAGAATTGTATTAATTTAAACTGATAAACTCAATCAGTGAAGCTCATTAATTTCTAGCACATAGCTTGTTTAGGCTGATTCTGGCTGCTCCAGTGCTCATTTTGCTATCATAGAAATGTCAATTCCCTTTGAAAATAAAAATCAATATTTATTCACTATTAAAGATAAAACACGGAACGGTTTCCTTAGACGTGCTGACAAGCACTCTCCTCCCCAGCCCAGTCTGAGCGCTCCAGCATCGCCGCGTGTCCCCACGCCACGGAGGGGACAGCGTGCGCCGGCCACCCCGGCCCCGCGCTGCAGCAGCCCCTGCGCCTCCCCATCCCCAGAGGGACGTCCCGGCCTCCCCTCCCATCGCAGGCGGGCATTTCCCGGCCGTGAGCTCCAGCCATGGGGAGGAAGGAGCGCACCCAGGGGAGCGCGGGGGGACCCCTGGGAGGCAGCTCCAGTGCGTTACCTGATTACTTTTATAATGAGGAAAACAAAGCTGAACCCTTGAAGCAGAGTGCTGGAAATTACCCATCATTTCCAAACTTTTTTTCCTTCTCTATTATTCAGAATTGTTTTGCTTTTCTGAACTGCCTTGTGTAGGTTGCAACAACCCCACAGATTCTAGAATGGGAGATGATGAGTCACTGTCAAAATGTAGATTCTTTTTTTTTTTCTTCCTTGTAGCAATGCTGAGGGAGTAAAGTCTCTGTGACACATGCTGATTGCTGGCACCTCACAGCTAAAACTGGCAGAAGCTCCCAGCCCACCCGTGGGTGCGAGTGCCTGGGCTGTGCCCACGGCCGCCCCGCCGTGTCCCCGTGGGGATGCCCGTCACGGCAGCACGGAGCTGGGCGCTGCTCCCCAAACCCGCCGGGCTGCCGGGGACACACGGGGGCTCGGTTCTTGCACGGCTGTGCGCGGCGCAAGTGTGCGCCTGTGTTGTGTGTGGTGCAAGTGTGCGTCTGTGCACAGTGCAAATGTGCGTCTGCGGTGGCCTCGGCACCCAGCAGGTACCGCAGAGCCACCTCTGCCGCCTCCTCGCTGTTGCGTTCCTTCCATTTGACTTGGGTTTTTTCCACAGGAAAAAAATCCTTCAGAAAAGGCATATCTGTGTAGGTGACTCTGCTCAGACACAAACCACCACCGCAGAGAGGGGGAGAGAGTGTGAAGTAGAGACAGAACCAGATGCCAGCAGTAGCCGGGTGGGAAGCTGGCGTGGGGCTGCCGGGGCGATGGGGGTGTGCCGGGGGAGGATTCGCTCCCGGGGAGGAGGATTCGTCCCTCTGGCCAGTGGTGGGGAGCTGAGCATCCATCCCAGCCTGGAGAGAGCTGCTGGCTGGAGAGCAACGCAGAGCTGGGGGGTCTTTCAAGCTAACACGTAGGTCTTTGCCTTAATTTAGTTGTTCTCCAGTGGGGTTTAAGCACAGGGATGTGTAAACTGGTGACAGCTTATGGTCTGAGGAGTCACAAACCGATTTGGTGGCGAGGATGGGTCACTCTCCTCAATGCCCGAGGTTTCCCTGCTGTGGGAGGAGAGCAGACCCTTCCCTGAGCTGAGCAGCATCCTTGGCTCCAGCAGCAATTCTAAGGTGCTTGTGGTGTCTTTGGAGCTGGGCTGTATCACAGAGTTTGTGGTGTGGGAGGGGAACAAGACGCTGGGGAGTGGCTGGGACCCAGCAGCCCGTCCTGGGCACACGGGACAGAGCTGCTGCTCGCGGGCTGAGCTGGGCCGTGGCCGCGGGTCCCTGGGCAGGTTGGGTCTAACGCAGACCTGACAGCCCCGAGCTTTGCAGCCTGACACCAGAGACCTGGTGCAGAGAGCCTCAGGATCTCGTGGAGCTGGGGAAGGAGGGAGGATGAATTTCTTTCCGTCTCTCCAAGCATCTGGGAGGTGGGTGGGAGGTAAAAAAAGATGAGCCCTGAAGCTTGAATTCCTTGGAGATATTTAGGTGTCTTGCTCTTGTTACTCAAGGGAGTGCAGAGCCTGAGCATCCCTGAGGATGTGCCGCAGACTCGTACCCCAGCGCTTGCCAGCTCAGTTTGGACATCTGATTCTCCAGCAAATATGAATTTTCAGAGAACTTAAACCATAATGACCCCACCACTTCCTCTGAATGGATTTGGTGTGACGAGATATCTTTAGAAAGGCCATTACTGTAAAATGCAACTTGGGAGATAACTCTGGAATTCACCGGGAGGTGCTGAGGGCTGGAACGTGAGCTTGCCCCAGGACTTCTGGCTCAGCCAACACACACGAGGGGAGAGAGGAATTTTGTTCTCATTTAAGAATAGTGTTAGCTCTTCTTCCCAAGGCTGAGTCTTAGTTTACACACTGAGCAGTAACAACCAGAATAGTTCTTGGAAAACTGTTCCATTGGATGAAGAGTAATGAGGTTTTTAAAACCATGACTAGAGCTCTTTAGTCTTCTGGCTCTCTGGATTAGGACCAATATTCTTAGCCGTATTTCCATCATCATGAGAATTGCACTTCCCTCACAACCCCCTCCCTGGGGAAAAGGGCTTTGAGAGGAAAAAGACCCGAGATCAAATCAATTAATTGCCTTTGCATTCTGCAGTAAGTGCAGTGCAGAGAGTACGTACATCCAACTACAAACGAAGTAGCGCAGCAGCGAGGAGCCCTCTCTGAAACAAAGCGTTGCAGTGCAAGGCAGCCCTGCTGGGGCGGGAGGCAGGCGCTGCTCACCTGGGTTAACATGCGGCTCCAGGATGCTCCGATCTGGGGGGGGACCAGAGGGATCGAAGAATCACGCAGAGCATGGGAAGGAAAACAGCCCCACGGGAAGGGAAGGGGATGCCTTTACAAAACCAGCGAAGATGAAATGTGTTGTATGAGTTCATCTCTTCCAAATTAAATCCGATGTTGCTAAAGGCAGGGCTCACTGTTGTGAGTCTGGAGCTATCGGGCAGGGACACCCTGCACAACCAGCACTCCCATTACCACGTACGGTGTTTACAGGTGGGAAATGCCCTGGAAGATTTGCCAACCGGAGGGGGGAAGCTCCGGCTGTCCCCGGGCCGGCTGCGTGCCAGGGGTGGCCCCTGGATCAAAGCAGGACCGTTGAACCAAGAGCTGGAAGCGGAGTTGGCCGAGGCCGGCATGGAGCGGGGGTGGACGCTGCTCGCTGCCGGCCAAGGGTTTGCGTTGGCCGCGAAGAACGAGAAGGGAGGTGGCACCTGACTGATGGCACCTAGGGCAGGGTGCCCCTGGCACCCCAAGGCAGGGGGCACCAAGGATGCTCCCCCGTGGGAAGAGGGGAGGAAAGCGAAACGGGGGGGCTGTGTAATGTGATGAAGGATTATCTTGCAGGCTTTGTGGCTGGCACTTGTCCGTCTGCTTCAACCTGTTGTTTCCGTGTCTGCTTTGCCAGTGCCTGTCGGGCAATCACTGTCCCTGCCTGTTCGTGCGTCTGGGGACCCCAGTGTGTGCTTGTCTGCGGGGTTGAGCTGCGTGTGCCCCCGTGTTCTTGAGCAGGACCTGGCTGGACAGGGGGATGGGCAGGTCTGGTTCCTTGTTACAGAGGAAGGTGAAGGGGTGGCCTGGCTCCCCAGCCAGGAGCCCCGGAGCGGGGCTGCTGTGCTCGGAGCTGTGTGTGCCGCGGCAGGCTGCGGGCTGCGGAGCGCAGTGATGAGCTGAGTTGCCTGATCGGGAATCACACTAATAGGGAGAGAAAATTACCCAGATCTACCACAGAGGCAGCCGAGCGGGGAATGAATAACGGCAGCAGCACGCTGCCTTTGCTGGCGCTCTCCCGGCAGCAGCTGAATTGAGCCCGCGGTGGGTGACTCACGCCCGCAGCGCGGAGCCGCGGCGCGGGCAGGGGCAGCAGCTGGGAAATCACTCCGAGCAGGCTGGATGTGCCAAACCCAGCAGCCCCCGGCAGCAGGAGCTCTCCTCTCCTCTTCCTCCTGCGATGGGAGAGGAGCCCAACCCCAGCACGAAGGGATGGGGATGATGGGGGGGGCGGCAGCAGCCCCCAGCCAGCCCTCCGAGCAGCGGGAGCTGCCGCGCAGCCGGGCCCCGGCAGAGGGTGCTGGCCGGGACGCGGTGCTGCCTGGAGGTGCTGGCAGGGCTGAGCCTGTGCCAGAGCCAGGCCGGGGTCCCAGGGAGTCCCACACTGGCCCGTGCTCCCCAGGTGATTTCTGTGTGCAGCCACCCGGTGCTGGGCAGGGATCGAGCCCCGGGAGCATCTTGTGCAGCCATGTCCTGGATTCTGGCAGGGGTCAGAGATGGCATGGAGCCGGGAATCCAGCATCGCCTCTGCCTTGAGTCCTCCCTGTGGAACAGCAGGCAGGGGAAGGAGGCTCAGAGGTTGAGGACTTGGACAAGACGTGCTGCTTTTGGTGCCAGTGATGCTGTAATGCTGCCCTTACCAGGGCCCAGCTGTAACGCCCCAAGAGGAAAGCCTGGAGCTGCATCTGTCACCCCAGGGGCTCGGGATGTGCCCGGCAGCCCGGGGCAGATGAGCCCCAGCCAGGGCCAGGAGCATCCCCCTCCTGCCCTGAGCGCTCTGCGCCGCCTGGGACAGGGCTCCCTCCTCAGGGAACGCTTTGGGGGCCGGGGGGGCTTTTTGTGATTTCAGCCTTGTTGTGGTGTTTGTTTGGAGCTGGGAAGTTGTGTGTCAGGTGACTCGGGGGTTGCCATGGCGACGAGCATCGGTTAATGAATAGAGGGAGTAAAGGAACCAAAATAAATGTCAGAGCGTGAAATAGATGCGGTGGAGCCGGGCAGTGCAGGCAGGCGGTGGGGGTGCCCCCTCCTGCCGACTCCCTCCCCACGGTGCTGCCTGTCCCCTTGGGCTGGGGGTCCCTTTGCCTTGTGGGGGGAGATTTTGCTAAACCACACCTGAAAGGTGCAGGTCCTGGCTACTGCGCTGGGATGGATGGACGGATGGACGGATGGACGGGTGTATGTATCATCTTTGCACCCCGGGTGAGCCCTGCCAGCCTGCAGTCAGGAGGTGTTTGCATCTGACCTTCCATCATCTCCTGTGCTTGCAGGTGTTTCCTTCTCTAAGGCTTGCCCTCGTGGTCACAGATTTACCTTAGACATCGTGTGGGCCAGAGGCGAGGCCTCCAGGGCCGTGCTCAGGGCAGGGAGGTGCCGACCGTGGGGTTCGGTGGGGGCTCAGCAGCACAAGGAGCATCTGAGAACTTCAGAGAGATGGAGCCCGAGGAAATCAGTATTCTCGTTTGCACTCTGTGCTGATGGGCTGGCTCAGTCTCTAAACTCCTTTCCCACGTGGCACCAAGGAGAAGTTTCCTCTCGTTAATCAGATGATGAACACTGGCCCCACGGCCCTACCCAGGCGGCTGCGGAGGGAGATGTTCCAGCGCTGGAGCCTCTGGAGCAGCTCTTGCAAAGTCCCTCGCACTGCCTGGGCATCCCTGGCCGGCAGCAGCTTTGCAGCTGCTCGAATTCGGAGGGGCCCAGTCTGTCCCAGCAGAGCAGCCCAGGGTTTGGGGCTCTGAGGCAGAGCGAGGACTGAGGTGTTCAGAGAGAAGCTGGAACCAGAAACCTCGGGGCTGTCACGGGGTGGGGGGCCAGGCGAGTCCAGGCGCACACTGGCTCTGCGTGTCCATCTGGCTCTGGCAGCGTGTTTTGGGCTCTTTTGGGCTGTTTTGGGGGGCTGTGGGTTGGCACGGTCCCACTCTGGCACATTGTGCCCAATGGCTGGAGAGCAAAGGGACAAATGTGGGGGGTGGCTCTGGGGGCTTGAGGCTGAGCCCTGCTGGCAGGTGCGGGGAGGAGGTCAGAGAAGATGGGTGGAAGGCTGAGAGGAGGAGGAGGATGGGGCTGTGCCGTGCAGCTGCCTCCCTCCTCGTGCCCAGTGCCTCCCCAGCCCCGTTCACAGCACCCATTTCCAGCTTCCCCTTCGCCCGCAGTTCCCAAAGCAACGGGAGCAGGCGGTTCCCCCTCAGATGCCGTGTCTCCTGCTTGGATGACAGCTCCCCACCTCCAGAGCTTCATCTCCAGGCTCCAACTGATGCCTGTCACGACGCTCAGCCCCCAGCCCATCGCAGGGCAGACCTGGCAGCACCTGGCTTCTCCTGGAGCCCTGTCCTCTGCTGGCACGTCCCTTCTGCTCCCGTGGAGAGGAGGCAGAGCCGGTGTGACCCGGCCATGTGCTCCAGCACCGGTGTTGTGTGGAGGCTGTAGGAATTCCTCCCACCCCACGGAAGTCACGCTCTGTGCCTCAGTTTCCCCATTTATAACATCAAGCGTTTGTTGGCACCACAGAGGAAGCATTGTGCACACTTGAGCATCAGTGTTTGCTGCTTGCTCTGGAGAAGATGGTTCTGTGGATCCTGTAGACCAGGTGTGTCAAACTCATTTTCACCATCAGCCTCCTGGTTGCCTTCAAAGGGCCAAATGTGATTTTAGGACTGTATAAATGTAACCACTCCTACACTCCTGCTGTGGACAGAAGCGGCTGCTGCTGCCCCAGCCCTGAGGACCTGTGTTCCCTCCAGCACCCTGACACGAGCTGGGCTCCAAGTCCCCAGCAGGTCTCGAGTGCTGTGCTCGGTGTCCGGCTCGCAGCGTCTGCAGGAGGCAATGGGCTGCGTCCATCACAGCGAATCCATAGGCACAGCTGGGCACAGCCAGGATGTTTTTATTATTTTTTTAATGCCTTTAATTTCTCTCTGTCTGCCCATCAGTAGCACGTGGACCAGCCTGCTGGGGCTGGTGGATGGATGAGTGGAAGAGGCAAGAGCCCATTCACAGCTGGTCTCTTCCCCACAAACACCTCTGAACCACAGGGCTCTCTCGGTAACCGAGTCCCGGCACATCACCCGCTCGGGCCTGGCCTGGCCTCGGCTTTTTCCCCTCATGCTCAATTGCACAGCTCTGGCACAGGAGAGAGCTGAGCCTGATAGCGCAGTGAGGAGAAAGCCAAAGCAAACAGGCAGGCATTTAAAGGCAAAATGCGTTTGGCTGGCTTTGGAGGCAGGAAGGAAAAAAGCCACAGAAAAAGAGCCTTTTTTTCCTCAAATGCTAAGTGGGGAGCCAGCAGACGCCAGAGCATGAGCAGCTGGGGACCAAGGTGTCCCCGGGGCCCAAGGGTGGTGTTCGGGGTCGCTGGCAGCCCGGTGCTGAGCGTGCCCCAGCGGCTCCAGCGCTGCTGCTGTGCTGGCCCCGTGCGGCACGTCCAGCGGTGCAGAGGAGTGTGAGGGTTTCCTGGCTTGTGTCTCCCCAGGAACCTTCCGAGGGGTGTGCAAGAAAATCGACCACTTCCCCGAGGATGCGGATTACGAGCAAGACACGGCCGAGTATCTGCTCCGTGAGTCTGCTTTCCGCGTGCGTCACAGCCGCACGTGCTCCCCAGGGACCCCACGCTGCTCTAGCACCCCCTCCATCCCCCGGCACCCGGAGCTTCACCCAGCAGGCCCCCCCACGGCCGGCGGGAGGCTGGTGCACGGCAGCGGTGACCCTCCGGGTTAGCCGAGCGTGGCCATGTCACGCCGCAGCGGCAGTGCTAATGGCACATTTGTCTGGCACTCGCTGTCCCCGTGGCCAGGCCCGGCAGCTGCTGTGCAGCCAGAGCTTGTTGGGGTGCGAGGGCTGCTGCAGACGGGCACCCCGTGGGCCCCTGGTGTGTCACCGCAGGGACGCAGTGTCCGTGCTGGGCTCCCTGCTCCCCGAGGCTCTGCAGACACGTGTTGGCAGAGGCTGGACACGAACACGGCTCCCCCGACGTGCAGAGCAGCCCGGGCGCACACCGCCGGGCACGGCAGCACACGCGTGTGGCAGGAGCGCAGCCTGCACGGCTGGAGGTCCATCTGAACACCCAGGTTCCCAGACAAGTCAGAACGTAAGGCAGCGGCAGCCTCTGAGGCGTTGGCGTCTCTGGCTGAGCTGCTGGGGCTGGGAGGAAGCCCCGGGGGTGAAGCAACCCCTGGCACCCACCGCCCTGCGCTGGGCCCTGACCCGGGCGGCAGCTCCTGCGGGATGCAGCTGCTGCTCAGCCAGATGTTTTCTAACCCCGCAGGGAGCCGTCAGCTCCGCTCACCCATCTACGAGGGGAACGTGTTTAATGGAGTTGGTTTGTAATTTTAGTAGATTAGCATTTAAGTTCTTCTCCCGCCCCCTCCCACATTTAAAATAAAAAGTCTATTTTAAAGCCCCCAGAATGGCATTTTAATGGGGCTTCTCTGTATTTCTGTGATTCTAATAAAGGCCCCGATAGAGGGATGAGAGCCCAAACCAAGGCACAGTGTCTTTTCAGTGCAGCAGGTAGTGATTTGCTGCATTAATTACTCTACTGTCATTTGGGAAGCTGAACTCCTGACAGGCCAAGTAGAAAAGACCCTTCTTTGTGTAGCTCTCGGTCAGCGACTCCAGAGCTGGTGCTGGGTGTCCCCATCCCTCGTGGCATTGCGGGGATTCCTTCCGGGTGTTGGCGCAGGAGGAGCTGCAGGAGCGATGCTGGGGACCGACCCTGGGGACCGACCCTGTGCCGTTCCTGTCCCGCAGGTGCGGTGAGAGCCTCCAGCATCTTCCCCATCCTCAGTGTGGGCCTGCTGTTCTTCGGAGGCCTGTGCGTGGCGGCCAGCGAGTTCTACAAGAGCAAACACAACGTCATCCTCAGCGCCGGCATCTTCTTCGTCTCTGCAGGTAGGAGCTGCCCGGCGGGCGGGAGTGGGGCGGCTCTCCGGGGTGGAACCGCGGGAGGACACAGAGATGGGTTGTGGGTCATCCAGGGCTGCTGAGTTCTGGGGTTTGTGAGCTGTCACATCCTGGGGGAAAAAATCCTCATGGCAGAGAAAAACCCAGCAGAGGTTTCTGGCGAGCGGGGACCGTGCTGGGCAGCACTTGAGGCGCCCGCCCGGCTCTGCCCCGAGAGTCCCTGTGCGGGTGCCACAGCCAGGGGGGGATCAGCCATCCCCAGGGCAGGTTTTGGGGGGCTCTGCCCTCCGTCACCCCCAGGCGCTGGGCTGGCAGCACCGGGCAGAGGGGCTGCCACAGCCCAATGAGGAAAATCACTCTTGAGCTGCCATTCCTCTGGATCGCCCGTTCCTCTGTGTGCTGCTCCCCAGCGCTTCCACTGATTATCGTATGACAATGTCTTTGTCTCAAGGAACTGCTCTATTTTGTGTTTTTCTTCTCCCCACAAAGAGACAAATTACTCTCCCTCCTTCAGCTGGCAGGAGCTGCTGGTGCAGATGAGAAAACAACAGAAAGAACATAATTGATTCATTAAGTAAATCCAGGAATACATCAGCCGCTCCCCAGCCCCTCAGCACTGCTGGTGGTGCAAAAACTGCCCAGATCCCTAATAAAGCCTCCAGGCTCAAACAGAATTAAAAAGAGATGGAGCCGTTCCCGCTCCCCTGAGCTCCTGGGCTGCGGCGAGCCGGGGTTCATGGGGATCCCCCGGACCCCCCGGCCGGGATCTGCTCCGGCCACAGCCCCAGCGGCGGCCGAGCTCCTGCTGCCCATTGCTCAGTGAGCAGCTCTGCAAAGCAAAACCAGCTCTTTAATGGACCTTTCCTAAACAAAATAGCGGCTGTTTCTCCCGCTGCTCCAACATGCCTGACTGTACCTGTCTACTGGGTGCAAGTGTGGCTGTGTACTGGGGACAGCAGCAGAGGCCTGTGAGGGGTTTTGGCACGGGGGTTGGTGCTCCATGGGACCTGGGGATGCAGCCAAGACCCCCAGCACCCTCCCTGCCTGCCGGGCGCCCTGTGGGTCACGGTGGGCAGGAGAAGGGCTGGGGGTGCTGCTGCCCCTGTCCCTCTCCCGCTGCTCCAGCGACCGCCTCTCCCTCTCATCCTCTCCCAAAGGTCTCAGCAACATCATCGGGATCATCGTCTACATCTCGGCCAACGCGGGGGACCCAGGGCAGAGCGACTCCAAGAAGAGCTACTCCTACGGCTGGTCCTTCTACTTCGGAGCCCTGTCCTTCATCATCGCCGAGATGGTGGGGGTGATCGCCGTGCACATGTACATCGAGAAGCATCGCCAGATCCGCGCCAAGTCCCACTCGGAGCTGCTGAAGAAGTCGGCCTTCACCCGCCTGCCCCCCTACCGGTACCGCTTCCGCCGGCGGTCCAGCTCCCGCTCCACCGAGCCCCGCTCCCGGGACATGTCCCCCGTCAGCAAGGCCTTCAGCGCCATCCCCTCCACCGACATCTCCATGTTCACCCTCTCCAGGGATCCCTCCAAGGTCACCATGGGGACGCTGCTCAACTCGGAGCGGGACCACGGTTTTTTACAGGTCCATAACTCCATCCCCAAAGAGTTCAAGGAGTCTTTGCACAACAACCCGGCCAACAGACGAACCACGCCGGTCTGAGGCGGGCAGGGCGTCTCGTCAGGCTGCATGGCATCATCCTCGTGACGCTGTCACTCGTGAAACCCCGTTTTTAAGGACAAACCCAGATGGCTCCCCGTGCCCCTACCTGCGGGGCTGGTTTTTCACTCCCAAAATGCCACTGGCTGGGCCGCTGTGCCCGCGGTGGGACCGGGACCCCCCCGTCCCCGGCGGGGAGGGGACGGGGGCTGCGCTGTCACCCCGGCCATGCGCCCCTGCAGACTGAGCGGGGCCATCACCACCCGGGACAGTCCTTCCCGGGGTCTCCATCGTTAATGTTGCTCATAATCGCAGTGTTACCTTAGCTGTATGTCCCATGGAAATGCTGGCGATAGCCCTGTCTGTGAGAACTCTTAACCTGGTAGTTACATTTAAGCGAAATTGCCTGGGAGTCCGGAGTTTGAAGCACTGGGTCGGTGCCGTAGCGAGTGTTTGTGTTACGAAACCTCTTTCCCTGTCGTGCTGGATGGAGTGCTCGGGCTGGGTTTCTCTATGGCGTTTCGTGCATGCATTAAATAGCTTGGAATTCAATTTTGTCATGTCAGGTTGGAAGAAACATCCTTTCGCAATTTTCTGTGGTCTTGAAAGGGCTTCTTTCTTTCCTTCTTTCTTTACTTTTTTCTTCCTTTTGGTGCATTCAGGCCATGAAAGGACTCAGGAGCAGAATTCCTCCAATGACTGGTAGCAATTAGCCAGCATTTAATTAACCTCTAATATCACAAGAAAATGAATTAATTCCCTAAAATTAATACACACGCAGTCACAAATTGCTCTCTGGGCGCAACCAAGGAGGCGACGCTTGACCTGGTGGTACTGCAGGAGGAGCCGGGTTGGTGGCTGGGCCGCGGGCTGCGTGCAGATGGTGTATGATTCTATAATGGCTGGGAGATCGATGAGAAAAATAACAATAAAATCATCCAATTTGGCAAGCAAGTTACTTGGCTGAATGGGTGGCGCTGACCCTGCCGTGGGCAGCGCGAGAGCTGCGTGTCCCGGCGTGATTCGCGGCAGCCTCAGCCTCTCTGCGGCTGCGGGGGCTGCCCGGGTCGGGGCTCCGTGGGGGCCAGGGGGAGCAGCCCCCCAGCCCCTGCCCTGCTCTCCTGCGGGGGGCTTGGCTGGGCAGCACAGCTGGGGGCTGCAGGGTGCGTGGGGTGCATGGGGTGCCGCAGGCTGGGGGTGAGGTGCAGGTGCTCCTGCAGCCCCCCGAGCCCAGGCACTGGCAGGGAGAGCGGCTCAGAAAGCCGTTTCCCCGAAAAGGTGCCATGGAGGGGTGGCAGCCGGACATCCCGGGGCAGCCACAGCGAGAGCCCTCCCCGGGAAACACCGAGGTCGGGTGCAGCTGCAGGAGCCCTGGGCGCGTCTCTCCCGGCCACGCGTTTGCCTGCCGCGTGTCCGTGTGTCCGTCCCCTCCGAGCTGCCTGACAGGTGGTCGGGGGCTGGTGGAGCTCTCGTTTGCTGGAAAGGAAACACCTGGTGCCCGGTGTGCGCTGCTCTGAGCAGCCTTGCCCCGGGTCTGTTTCCCAAAGCCGAGCGCGCCCGGCCGTGGGGCACGTCCTAATTCCCGGGTTAGCGGGCAGGTCGCTGTGGGAGCTCTGCCGGAGTGAAGTCCCCCCCGAGCCCCCCAGCCAGCCCAGGGAGGGCTGCCGGCCCCTGGGCACATCCCGGCTGCACGGGCTGCCTCCGGTGCAGGGCCTTTGCGCCCATTATCGTTTATTTGCTACTATTGCAAAGGGAGTTTTTGTGAGAAGACAGATTCACATGCTAATTAGGACTCTTAATTGCCATAGTTGCTGATTGCATGTATTAAAAACAGTCAAGGACGTGTAGCACTCTGATCTTAGGGAAATATTTAAAAACAAAGTAGTGAAAGGACTGGCAATGTAAAATACAGAATAAACTGCATTTTAACTTACCTGGCATGTGGCTGCTGGTCTCACCAGAGCATCGCCGCCCTGCCCAGCTGCAGAGGCATTGCCACCCTCTGGATTTGATACTCACGCACTTTGTGCCTTAAAGGAAAGATGTATTTTTTTTTTCAGAATTCAGTCTCCAGAAAGCAGGCTGCGGCTGAGTCGCTCACTGCCACCGGTAGGAAACGCTGCTTGTCTTGATGAGCCAAAGCACCTGAACAGCACCATTTCTGAATTAAAACCAAACCCCACAACTCCTGCAGCGTGGTGAGTGTTGATTGTATGACTGAAAGTGTTGTTATCGTTATCACTATTGCCACCATTACCTATTTATTGCCATAGTGGCAGCAAATTGGAGCAACCATTTGTCAGGGGCTGCGATGCTGCTGTGTCGTGTCCTGTGCGCACACGGGACGCTCGGTGCCTTCAGGTGACGTTAAAGCCACATTCGGTGCAATTTGTGGTGGTGGGGTGCTGCCTGAGGGCCAGCGAGGAAGGAGCCTGGGGAAGATTTGCTTGGTTTCACAGAGAGGATGGATTTTCTGAAGCTGACCAAGCGACCCGCTAAGCGAGTGGGAAGCAGCCGGTGGTGCCACAGGATGTGTGCTGGCTGTCACCACAACTCCAGCCACTGCTCCTTCGAGTGCCCTTGCCCTTGGGTTCCAACCCCTGCAGCTCGTCTGGGTCCCTTCCTCTCCCTGTCCCCTCCTCAGGAAGCCACAGAGAGCCCCAGTCCCTCGTGGCGGGCACCAGGGGCTGGGCAGCACGTGGCTGGGACCGCAGTGCTCGTCATTGAATTGATCCAGAATGACACGTGGCTGAGCCGGGCAAAGCACCAAATGCCAGCCTGGGGAGATGGAGGGAGCGCGGGGGTCACCGGGGCTGGCAGCTCGGTGTCCCTGGGCGCTGTGGGACTGCCCGAGTGTCCCCGTGCCGCGGTGCTGGGCCGGTTGTTTACGGCAGGAGAGCGGGCAGGCGGTGATTGAATGTGTTTACTGCCACGTGTAATATCTTTCTTTCGTGCCAACGTCTTTCCCCTGGGAGAGAAAATCAATACCCAGGCTAAATCTGGATGCTTCAATATTTTTCAAAGAAGCGCAAATCAATATGGATTTCTTAACAAGTTTAATTTCAATACCTCAAAGTGCACATTCTGCCTATTTCCTGACCTTTCCAGTCCTTCAGGGAGGAAGATTAAAAAGATTTGTTCAAATTCAACGAATTAAACCAGCAAATGCCCCATTACCTTGTTTTCTTTCCGCCAGGCTTCGATAAACAGAACGGCAGCCCCTCGTCCTAGCGCGGCGCCCAGCGCCTTGCCCAGCGCCGCTGCCGACGCCAGCTGTGCCATCCCCGTGCCAGCGCCCGTCGTCACCTCCGCCGCGGGCAGGACGGCCCGGGCGGTCCCCGAGGCCACGTGCGGATGAACCCGCTCCCCGTTCTCCGAGTCCCAGTGACCCACACCACACAAACGAACCCGGTCCCCCACTTGCTTCTGAGCAGCCTGATGAAGGGCGCTGCTGCGCACAGGAACGGCTCTGTATTTACCCTGCAGTGCCCGTGTGTGGTTTTAGGTTATCGTGTGATCACTGTAAATAGCACAGAATCATCGCAAGCTTGTAGGCTCGTCTGGCCGGAGCAAAAGACTTCAGGTGATTCAGTTGTTGCCCTTGGAGCGATCCCGCTGGCTGGACGGAGCAGAGACCCGGTGACGGTAGGACAGCAAACGTGACAGCTGAGGTCAGCGCCTGTGTTTTGGTGTCACATACAACGGTGACTGTCACCGTGGGTCACTCGCAGCTTCCCAGGGGCAAAGGGGACGCTGCACGGCAGGGAACGCGGCACGGGGGGTGCAGCCCCGAGGGGTGCGGAGGGACCCCGCTGTGGCCGGGGGAGCCGGAGGTGGCCCCGGTCATTGCTGGGGCTTCCCCTCGCTGGTCACCGTGAGCTGACGTTCCTCTGGCCTCCTGGGAGGTTTCTGATCGCTGTGTTGGTGCTGTAACGGATGGAAACCCAGCGGCCCCCGCCTGCTGGCAGCACAAAGGGAGCAGGTGCTGGCTGGGCCGCTGTGCAGCAGGCGCTTTGCTTTTCACCCCTTTGCCCAAGTCCAAATCTGCATCAGGATCAGGACAAATGCCCAGGCCTCACCGCGGTTTGCTGCAAGGGAAGCTCCCTCGGACCCTGTTCCTGCAGAGCAGCTGCTCCCTTCTCGACATTGTCCTTCGCCCTTTCTTGCTTTGGTCTGTTGGGTTTTTTTTACTGCTTGCAATAGCTCATGAAAGCCTAGGTAAGCCCAAGAAATTTATATCATGTGTTTATTATTTACTTGATGGACAGTAATGCCTTCTGTGGTGCCATTACTGTATGTCATCTAAATCCAAATGCTGAGATGCTCTAAAGGGCAGCCTTTCAGCTGAGGGCTGGAACAGCTTCTCTGGCATCGTTATCATCTGCCGTGGGTGCCTGCGCACCCATAAATCTTCAGCTGACCACTAAACCCAGCTCTTAAAAGTTCCCCAGAAAATTTTGAACAAATAAGGCTTTCGCCTGCTTGCACTGTAAAGTCTCTTTGCCAATAAACTCTTGTCCCTCTGTCATTAACCTCCCTGCAGTCAAATCAAGCAGCATTTTCCCTTTTTCTTGATAAGGTGGTTTCTCTCTCCAGTCAAAAAGAGCCTGCCAGGGATATAAATTATTGCAGGCTTGCTGACAACAAGGATGACAACAAATAGTGCCAGTATTGCACAAACTGTCCTCTCTTTCCATCTTTTTGGGGTTTGGCACTACAATTATTGCACAGTCTCTGTTGGTCCAGGGACATCGACCTGAAGCAGCCTTGGGCTGAGCCAGAGGTGCCAGGAAGGGCAAGAATTTGCATTATACATAACACAGACGATCTAATTTGCAAAGTTTGTGTCTAAATGAAGGGAAGATCCGATGTACCAGTAACTGAGGTGAGCGGAAGGCTCCATGTCCTTGCTTGCACAAACCTGCTCCCCAGGGCCAAGGGGCTGCACCTTCTGCTCTCTTTTTCTCCATTTGCAATGGGTTTAGCTCTCTTATCGAGCAACTTTCCACCCTCTTCGGTTGCCGTAGTGGCTCCCTCTCCTTCCAGCCTCACTGGTGTTCACACGGCTGTCGCAGCCCTGGCTGGCGCTGCTGGAAAACCCCGGCAGGGACGCGGGTCCTGGGGCTGGACAGCGCAGGTGGCGCAGCGGGGACAGCGGGGACAGGGAGGGGACACAGCAGGGCAGTGAAGGGGGCCCTGCATTCCTGGGGAGGACTTGGCTCCTGCCGCCCAACCCTTCGGGCGCTGGGCTCGTCTCTGCGGTGCTGCTCTCTCTTTGCAGAACTGAAGTTTCAGCTTCTTTAATAACCCATAAGTCCATTGGAAAACTGCAATGAGTAGTGTTAAGAAGCGACTTGGTAAGTTTATTTTGATGAAATACAATAATTATCATGCTTAGCAGCTGTTGCTATTTAAAATAAGAAAAAACGGGGCTTGCATTGAAAATGTTTTGTAAACCATGTGCACCAACAATCTGTTCCAATGAAACCAGCCATTATGGAAACGGTATAATAGCAGGAGCTCATTATGGAAAGTTAAATTGCAAATCATATTTTGTTTCAAATGAGCTAGATGAATGCATAATTTGCCTCAAAGAAATTGTTTTGTAGTTCTGATCCTCCTGCCAAGAGCTGAAACTCTCGGGCTGCAGCTGCCGGGGCGGCCTGATTGTCCATTTCAAACTACAGGAAGTTTTGGTTTCAAAGGAAGATTTACAGAGAGAAAGGGGGGAAAAAAAGAAAAGGCAAAGGAATAAAAGGCAACACGCTGCCAGCACCTCGCGAGCAGAGCAGTGGGAGTGCTGAGAGGATCCGCGGCTGCGGGGCCGTGCAGGGTGGGTTTCAATCACAAGCCAGCGTGGGAAGCTGCGCAGCCGGGGGCTCCGGGCAGCCCTGGCACCCCTGGCACCCGGAGCCCCCTGCACCCCCTGGAGCTGCTGGGGGTCCCCGCTCCGAGCCCCCAGGGCGCTGGCACGGGGGTGATGGCTGCAGGGTGCTCCCTTGGGAGGAGCAGAGCCCTTCCCGCACAAACTTCCAGCCTAAAAATAGCCCTCTTCCATAGCAAGGGCGTAATTAATAAACATGGAAGTGGTTATTATCCTTTAATTGCTGGCTCTGTCCCAGTGACTCCTAACGATCCCTGCTTAGTTGGGAGGCTTGCAACAAACGCCAATGGAGCTCTGTGTTGAGGTTCCTCCACTCTCACAGACTGAAAACAACAGTCAGTATTCCAACCAGGTTCTAAAGCCTCATCTGCTCCCCTCCGAGGCCTGGGGATGGGTGCCCGTGGCCCATTCCCTGCGGGAGCACAGGGCGGCAGGGACTGCCGGCCAGGCAGGGCTGTGCTGCTGCGCCTGTGAACAGTGCGTGCGCGTGAACAGTGTGTGTGTGCGTGAACAGTGTGTGTGAACAGTGTGTGTGCGTGTGAACAGCGTGTGCGAACACTGTGTGTGCGTGAACACTGTGTGTGTGTGAACGCTGTGTGTGAAGGCCACGTGTGAACGCCGCGGGTGTGAGCGCTGGATGTGAACGCTGGGTGTGAACGCCCCGGGTGTGAATGCTGAGTGTGAGAACACCACGGGTGTGAATGCTGAGTGTGAACGCTGGGTGTGAACACCGTGCATCCCTCACCGTGCATCCCTGTGCCCGTGCCGGCTGCCTGCGGGGGCAGAGCGATCCCACAGCTCCAGCTGCAGCGAGTTGTGAAAAGCACAGAGGAACAGATAAAACAGCTGAGGAGCCTCCCGGGAGCCCCGTTCTGCGGGGCGGGGGTGTCCCCTGCACGGCGATGAGACCGTGTCCGCTGTGCTTCATTACCGGCTTCAAAAAAGAGCACACGTAGTAAGGAAACTTGGCAGGAAATCCCAGCGCTGGGGTGCAAATTCTGCGGCTGCGTGGGGGCTGAGCAGCGGTTCCGCAGCCCGGGAGAGCCCCGGGGTGGGCAGGCAGCGCCGGTCCGGGACGGGACGGCGCGGGGACAGCGCCCGGCCGCAGCGGGGGAGGCGGCAGTGGCCGGCAGATGCAGGTGACGTTAATGACGGTCCGTGGGATGGATGTGCAAAGCACAGCAGGAGCCTGTCCCGAGGTCACCGTGTGGGTCACTATGGGTGTCCTGCACCAGCACCCCGGGCACGGCGAGGGGCTCTCCGAGGAGCGCAGGGGGCAATCGGGGAGCATCGGCCGCAGCTGCAGCTGGGGGCTGGACCCGGGGGCACAGCCGGGGCTGCCCGACCTGCTCCTGCCCCACAGTGAGGTGGAGCTGAGCTCACCCCATCCCTTGGGACTGGCCCCTCAGGTGTCCCCCGAGCCCCTCGTCCCACGTCACCCCTGCTACGCTGTGAGCTCTGCAAGAACTGTCGGTATCGGGGGTGCGGCCGAGCAGAAAGTGCGGGTTTGACTCAGATTTACAGCAAACAGAAAAGCAAGAAATCAGCAGCAGGTAAGGGGTTGCTGTTTAAACCTGTAAAAGCAGAGAGAACGCATGAGCAGCAGGAGCAGGACTATGGCCAGCCGGGGTGAATGGGGAGCTTGCTCTCCCCAGAGCCCCGGGGAGTCGAGACGAGCTTTTCAGAGACTCTTTAAATGCATCCTATCCCTTCGTAGAGAATTTCAAGCTAGTTAACCTAGCAGCAAACTGGCAAAAATAATTGAAAAGGCTAACGAGCATTCTCTAACCTCCAAGTAAATAGCAAATATTTAAAACTGCAAGCTCTTTTTTCTTTCTTTTTTAATGGAAGGCTTTTTTTCTTGTGCAGCCTGAAGCTCGAAGCAGGCAGGTGATTTCCTTTTGCTTCCCAGTCCTAATTAGCCTCTGTGTCCTGGCCCTTGTCAGCAATATGCAGCTAGCTAATTACCTTTTATTGCTGTCAGAGTCCTCACTGCCTGGGTGGCACTGCAAAGGCAGCGCCTTCCTCCTGTCCTCTGCAGCTCTGACCACAGCGATGTCCCCTGTCCTCTGCTGTCTGCAGCTCTGACCACAGCGATGTCCCCTGTCCTCGCCACAGGAACAGAAACGCTGCCGGCGGGTTTTGCAAGCAGCGGAGTCCCCAGCAGGGTGGGACACGGCTCGCTGCAGGTGACCCTGTCCCTCTTGGCAAGGACACGTGTCACGGCGCCCTGAGAGCCGGGCACCTCGTGCCAGGGTCAGTCCCAGGTCTGGGTGGCTCTGCCCTTCTCCTGTGTCCCAAACTGACCCTGGGGTTCACCCGGTGCCGTCTCGGCCTCCCTGGTGTCGCCCCGCTGCGCCCGCAGAGCGGGGCTGCTGCTGCATCCCGGCCCAAAGACAATTCCATTAAACATTAAAAACAACAGCTGCTAGCAGTGTTAGGGGATGCTTAAAGACGGCAGAAGCAATTTACAATTAAAATGTGTTTATCTTAGGAAAAAAGTCCCGGAAACTTGTAATTAAAACATTTATACAAAGGGCAGAATTTCAAAGCTCACATCTTTAAAAACTTCACTTTCGAAGGCAATGGCAGCCTGGGTTAAGCTGTCACTGGGTAGATGCCAGTGCGGGTGATGGGGCCGGTCCCACACAGCCCCGCAGCGGGCTCCCGTGTCCCTGTCACTGCTGGCACAGGGACACCGCCGTGCCCGGCCCAGCGCCACTGCCGGGCAGGAGCTCCACGGCACTGAGCACCCACAGAGCCAAAACCCTGCTGGAAAACCCACCTGATGGACACGGGACCTGCTGTAGCGGCTGCTCAGCGCCTGTGTCCCATCCCTAGGTCTGATTGTTATTTTAATGAGCTGCGGCATCTCATAAAACCCAGAACGGAGAAAATTATATTAAACAACTGTGAAAAGAAATCGTTTATTTCCATAATGTCTCTGTTTTGGATTGAAGGAAAAAAAAACCCCACAACTCCAGCAATACGACTCTTCCTGCCGAGCCACAAAGTAGCAGGCTGCTCATTAGCTTAGATCATTGCTGCTCAAAATGTAATCATCTTTAAAAATTATTAAAAACATAAACCCCACTGACAAGAAGTGGCAAAGGGCTTTGCACTTCAGCGTGCCGCCCACTGGCGCTCTGCTTTTCACTGCGATCTCTGGTCGGTCTGACCTGCGGACAGCCCGTGGCTTTATGGGGTGATTGCTTTCAGCCCTGGGTGCCTGAGATGTCACCGAGCCCCTGGGCCTTGTCCAGGGCCCCGACCTTTCTCCTGCCCCCTCCAGAACAGCAGCTCCGAGGGAGGAGCGGGCAGAGGGAGCTTTTCCTTGTAACCCCGCTAACAAGTACATGGTTGAATTAGAAGCTGAAGAAGCAGCAGCTGCTGCATTTCTGCAGGGTCTTCAGAAAACGTCCAAAGCTTTGGTGAAGAACATGGAAGGTTATGGTCTGAGCTGTATGTTGGACCCTCCGGTCCTAATTCTAGTGCGACCCCATGGCGGAGCTCACAAGCTGTTCCCGTGGGCAGGTTTGTGCTGGGGAGGTGCAGCGGGGGCTGCAGAGCCCATCACATCTCGTGCTACACAAGTAACACACAAAGCAAGGGGGGAGATGAGCATGAAATCTGCTGGCAAGGTTGGTCAGAGCAGCCGCACCTGAAGGAGGCTCAGGCACGAGCCGCCCGGCCCTTCCGAGGCGTTGTTCAATAGCCATCTGTAGGAAATGATTATTCATGAGCACAATGAAGATCATCACTTAGAATTCTTCACAATTCAGCACAGCTCCTGTTTGATGTGGCAAGGCTCTAGCAGTGCATTTGCGTTAGAGAAAGTATTATTACTTTTAATGGAGGAGAAGGATTACAGGAGAAATCTGCATAAATTTATTGGTAAATGTCATTTAGCATATGTCCAAATGTAATTTATCATGGGTTTGTAGTGCAGACTGTCTGACTCACACAGAGCTTTTTTTCCTGTTTTTTCAATAGACAAATAAATAACCCTTGGGACAAAATTACCTCATTGAAAGGAAACTGGTATTAAATCACTATTGCTGCAGGTGAGCAGAGCCTGCTCTGGGCAGCTGCCCCCAGCCCGAGGCAGGAGGGTCCCAGGCGGGGTGACGTGGAGGGGACACTGGGGGCCCTTCCCCTGCGCCCCAGCTCCACACGAGTGCTGCAGCCCCCCCGCACAGCCCTCTCCACCTGCCCCCAGCACCACTGCTCCTCCTTCAATCCTTTTGTCACATCCCTGGGCGGCTGCGTCCCCCCCGAAAGCCCCGAGCCCAGCCGGTCTCCTCGGGAAGCGTTTCCTTGCTCGCTGTTCCTGTGGGACCTTTCAAGGCTTGTGTTTGGGTTAATGTTACAGCTGCTGGGGCCCGTTCCGTCCTTGAGTAGCTCTCCCCAGGGATGCGCTCAGGCACAGAGCCTGTTCCAGCTGCCTCAGCTTTGATCTCCTTGGTTTTTCCTGTGTGGTATAAGGTTGTTTAACATGTGGCAGCCCAGCACCCGCCGGAGTGCCCATGGCAATCTCAGAGCAGGTCCTGCTCAACCGGAGCACCAGCCCCACTGCTCAGCTGAAGCTGGACAGCTGTGTCCATCCCCGTGGCCACCAGCGTGTCCATCCCCACGGCCACCAGTGACATTTTAGTGGTGGTACCGGGCTGGCAGAGGTGAAGGTCACTACAGAGACTGCCCCGAGAACTGGAAATTTCGGCCTCCTTTGAGCTGCAGCCCTGGGCAGGCTGAAGGTTTACGCCAAACGCTGGCACTGCCGGGCCAGGCAGCAGCCCCCAGCTGTCAGCTCCCCGTGCCTGCAGCGCTCGCTGAATCTCACTCCAGACGTTCCCCTTCCACATGCAGCTCCCAAGCAAGCAAAAGCATGCTCTACCATGACTGCCTGGTACGTCTTATCGTCTTGTTAGCAATTAATATTATCATGGTAGAAATTGCTAATATGTAATATGCAATAATTAGAATTCAATTTAATTGCCTGGTAGCTCTTAAACTCTGCATACAAATGTGGCTTCTGCTCCCTGGATTACAGGGAACACAACAGGAGGAGAAATCCATCCCTGAGAACTGGGTGAGGCCAACACAGCCCAGCTGAGCTCCAGGGCACCAAAAGACAAAATCAAGAGGGAACTGGTCGGTGCAGCGGAGGGGTGAGGGGACATGGGCAGAGGGGCTGGTCCTGCTGAGCGGTGGCTCTGGGACAGGCTCTGGGCTCAGGGCAGGGACCAGCTGCACACGATCCCAACCACCCCTGGTGCTGCAGGAGACGGGATTCCTGGGGACCAACGGGGAAATCCCAAAGCGGTATCCACAGAGGATGTTACCTCTGGACAGCACCAGTGTGACCAGTAACGTCCTGTGGCCAGTGCTGCTGCCTGCGCTCCAACAAGGTGTTAAGAAGCTGTGGAGTCCAGGCAGGAGCTACGGGAGCTGCTGGAGGTCTGAAAATCTGCCACAGAGATTAAAGAGGTGAGCCTGTGTATCTTGTCAAATAGGGGTTTGAATGATCACTTGGTTGTGGTCTCCAAGTACCTGTGTGTACTTGGAGTTTTTTATAAGAAAGAGTGAAGTTAATGTGGGAACAACTTACCAAAATATGTGTAGAGGTTTTAGAATGAAGGCTACAAATAATGCTTGATTTCAGCTCCTCTTTCCTGGGCTGGTGCAGCGATCGTTGGGAAGGCCGGTGGTTCCGCGCGGTGCGGTGCAGAGCCCAGCGGGGCAGAGAGGAGACCCACGCAGGGACCAGCGGGTTTACCTGGGGGGTCACGTCACACCAGCAGTGGTTCGGGGGGCGCCAGGAGCCCCCAAGCCCACAGAGAGCCCTGGTTCCAGCCGCATTGGCTCCGCAAGGTGACACGAGCGCTGGCGTGATGAGCGACCCTGCAGCATGTCCTGGACCTCACCTCACACGTATTTATTCTCTTTTTTGAAGTGTAAGCACAGAGGGAAAAGTACCTGCGTAGAAAGAGCTGGATGAGGCCGTTATCTCGAAGGGATTAACGGCTGCTGGTGACTCAGAACAACGATGACTCAAAGAAAGGCAGCATCTAAGGCATAAAGTCAACCACCATGGTCCCATCATCAGCCAATTCCACAAACTCAGCTGCGTCTCCTGAGTGATTAGCACAACTGCACAGGGAGTTTGCAGAGGAAAAGAGCTCCATTCTGGCTCTGCATCTCCTGAAACCTGGCATCTGTATCGTGTGATAGCTGCCGTGCAGAGCCAGCTGGGCCTGGCCAGGGCTGGGGAATGAGGGCTTGGGAGGATACAGAGCAGGAGCCTTTGATCCTTCTAATTAACTCCGATTCAAAATGTATTACAAAGCTAAGAATTAGGAGGGAAGCTGAGGCTGCTTTGATGTGCGTGGGTGGATGTGGTCAAGAGGCTGCAGAGAGCAGAGGTGAGGGGAGGCAGGAAAGGACTGGGGAGCAGAAGGGGCCCATCAGCACCTATGGGGACAGACCCGCGGGGCTCCCGCCGCAGAGCCCGGGGGAGCGCGGGTGGCACAGGGGAGCGCGGGTGGCACAGGGGAGCGTGGCAGCAGCTGCCGAGTTGCCCGGCGTGGCTCACGGTGTTTGCTCGGATGCTGCAGCAGAGCCACGGATGCTCCGCTCCGCCAGGGCTCACGTCTCTGCACTCGCCTGAACAGGGCGCGTGTGTGGGGCTGCATTGTGCACAAACCACTATTGATTTTGCTCCCTGATGTGACTATGTGTGTGCACAAGGGGATGTTCCTGCCCTTCCTGAAGGGACCAACCACCCACAACGGGCACCAGCACTTTTCTCAGCAGCGATGGCTACAGCGGGGGCCGGGGGCTGCAGGATTCCCCCCCAGGGCCCTTGCAGCCCCCCCGCCCAGGGCCCTGCGCTCGGTGCGATCGCAGTTCGGGGCAGGCCATGCAGGCAGAAATCCCGCGGGACACCGCGGAGCGAGCGCCCACCCGGGGCCGGGGGGTTCTGCAGCTTCGTGGGTGCTGAGTCCCCGGGCTCCGGCACCCCGAGCCCTCAGTCCCCGCACCCCGGGCCCCGGCGGTCCCGGCCCCGTCCCGGTGCTCAAGGGACCTCTAGCGGCGGCGGGCACCGGGCGGCCCGCGCTGAGCTGGTGCCGGTGCTGGGGGGCAGCACCACGTGTGCGGGGAGAGTTAAGTCCTTCATTAGTCTTGGGAAATAACGTGGCATCGTCAGAAAGACCAGAAATGGTCCTGTGAAATCAATCTGCTGTTTAGCATCTTGGGATCCTAGGTCCTTCTCCTTTGCCTGTTAATTATTTAATCTCCCTTTCACTTTACAAACTGCAGAACAGTTCTTCACAGATATCCATAATATTTATTAGCATTTAAAAGAATAAATAACACCTTACTTGGGCCCCAGGCAGTGCTACCCCAGATGCCCCACATCAGCAGAGCATGGGGAGGTGACGCTGGGCGATGCTGAGACACCCCGAGCGCTGGCACCCCGACACCGCGCTCCACGCAGGGCCATCGCTCCCCTTACAAATGGGGCCGACGGGGCAGCCCTGACCATTCCAAACCCTTCAGGTGGATCCTAATCTTTAACAGGTTGTCCTGGAACTGTAGTGGATTTTTTAATGAAAAAGTGGCTGGACAGTTTAGTGGAGGGCAGGTGGATACTGGTGGGTGAGAAGGCTCCAAGGACCTTTAACAAAACCTGTTTGCACATCTGGGTAACCAGTTTGAACCCAGACAAGCAGCTAACGGCCAAGGTGGAAAATCCACTGGGCAGCTGTGGGGGAAAAGGAGTTTGCAGTCTTTCTCCAGTTCCCAGGCATGGGTACAACTGTCATAGCCAAGCTCCTTCTTCACTCTCCCGGCAGAAGGGCCAGAGATTCAATTAGGGGTGTTGGCAGGGCACAAAATAAGAGAATTCTGCTTCTTCATCCCATAGTTATTCTGTATTGTTCTGAGAATAACTGGAGGATTCACAGCTCCCCAGCTGGGCGATCAGGCCAGCACATTTCACATGTATTCGCCAGGCAGTGCCCAAACCACCAGTTTTCAGTCTTGAATCAGAACAATGGCATAGGATATTTGTTAAAAGCAAGAGCATATGTTCTGATTAGCTCTGGTCTGTTTCTGACAAAGTTCCTTCTAGTTACAGTGGCAAAGATAAGGAAGAGCCTGGATTTCTTTCTCAACTGATACTACTGTCTTAGGAAAGAAATCATTTGAATGATATTCCTCTTGTCTAATTAGATGCCTTCATTTATCACCCTCTAGGCTCCAAGTTCTGAGCGTTGTGCTCAAAACGTAATAATTTATCTGCGGTAATAAGTCGGTGTGCCGTGGTGGTGAGACACGGTTGGACGTGCCTGCGCTGCACGCACATGGAGCAGCTGGGAGAGCAGGAGCAGGCAAGAGGTGGGGTTGAGATGTGGGGTTGGTTTGGGCTTTTTAAAGGGTGTTAGTGTCACCGGCATGGTTAATTAAAGCTCAGCTCTAACCAGTGCATGCCCGCAGCAGCTGTGCTACCTGGAGCACTGGGCTGATGACACGAGCTTCGGCAGCGTGACTTGGGGAGCAATGTGGGTGTTCCAGCCGAGCTGGAGCCGGGCTCTCCGGTCACTGCAGCAACAGAGTCTTTGTTCCTGACAAAACAAACTGAAGCAGGAAATGCAAATACAAACCTCCCCCCACGCCAACCTGCTTATTTGCATGTCCTGTTCCAAGAGACTTGCTCGTGCGGCTCGGAAGCTATCAGAAATCATTTGTCCTTCCTAGTTTTGAGGTTTTTTAGTTTGTTTCTTTTTGCGTGGTTAGTTTGCACAGCAGGTGCTGTGCAGACACGCAGGACTGATCCTGTCTCAGCCCCTCGTCCAAGCGCTGCTGTGTTTCAGAATCAAAGCAGCACAGACAGCTGTGCTCAGCCAGCGGGGCTCGGTACAGCACGGCAGAACTGTGCTAGACGAGCTGCTTCGAAATCGCTCAAGTGCTAAATGAGACGAAGTTCCCTACACAGCTCATAATAATCCGTAATGGTAAAACACCGGAACTGCATCTTAAAGCAAACAGTTACTCTTTTTTAACTAATGTGTGTGTATGACCTAAAATAGTGACAGCAAAACTTGGGTAACTTACATTTGATCTTGTTTTTCAGAACTTAGGGAACAATTTACTGCTGAATGTGTTTGAAAGCCAAAGAGCTAAAATTACACAACTGACTTAAAGCTGCAAAAATAGTCTTGATGCCAACAGGTGTGCAGAGAACACGAAGCCTGGGTGCTGCTCTCCTGCATGACTTTCAGAACGTAACCCAGCTCCCTCTGGGAGCCACAGGGTGTTTCCTTGCCTCCCTAGGAGGGTGCAAATTTGTTTTTTGAAGTTATAAATGTGGGTTACTGAGCGTACAGTGCTGCAACAGCAAGTTAATTGCTATGACGTGAGCGTTTCTGCTGAGTGTGGTAAACATCACTTAACAGCTGTGTCAAACCTTCCTTATTACATAAGATGAATCACAGGATGGTTTGGGTCATCTCATCCGACCCCCGCCGTGGGCAGGGACACCAGAGGTCAGGCCGTTTGGGCTCAACTGCTGGAGGAGCAGCCCAGCAGGTTGGGCTGGGCTCAGGGGCAGGATTAATCCCGGGCAGAGCTGGGCAGGGCGGGAGGTGTGAAGCCATCGGCCTCCTCCCATACACTACCACCTGGTGTAAAACGCAGGAATCTGGGGATGCTGATGTGCTCTAATTATTGAGAACTAAACCAAAGACAATCTGCTCCCTCCTCTCTAGTGGAGAGAAGTTATTTCACACAGAATCTGTGTTATTTGGAGACTCTGCGTGCCTGACAGTCCCCTTGTTCATGCAGATCCTTTTTCCCCTGGGGTTGATGAAGTCCCTAAATGTTACCTGTAGGGTTCGGATATCGGAAGTTTCCTAGCCTAAATTTTTAGACAAGAAGTGTGTTTTTGAAGCCTGTTAGTCTTTATTATTTTTACTTGTCTTTGGATTGATTAATTCGAAACAGAGCTGCACCAGCTGATATTTGAAAGGTTTTCTCTGCAAAAACTTACAGCCAGAGGATTAGAAAATACATATTTTTAGAGTGAAAGATTGTGCTTTGTAAGTTTGAATAAATGGGTTGGACATGTAATCAGTACATAAATTTAAAGAGTCAGGGGTTTAATCATGACATTATTAAAAAATTTAAATCCACAATAAAGTTAATAATATTAATTGTATAATTAATTTTTCTGCAGTATATTAGAGGGCAAATAACTGGTAAAGGGAAAATGAGGATTCATACAGAAACATGTCCTGTATAAATTACTTGATCTTGTAAAAAACTTAGGTGCCTGGAAAGTAAAGTGTGCATCATAGATTTTTGGAAATAACAAACAGCTCCTCTACTAAAAAGCAATAATCTGCATAATAAAACATTAATAGATAGATAAGTTACAGTCATTGACTGCTTAATTAAAACTGTAAGATTATAATGATTTTTCTGTCCTCGCGTGGTTTATTTTGCTGCTTACACACAGCATTTAACTTCCTCATCCCTGTTCAAGTTCTGTTCCCCGTTCTAATTAGTTTTTTCTCATTTCTAGTCCTTCCCTCCTTCCCTTGGTGAAGAGAGCGTCTCTGCCAGACACGGGGGTTTGGGGGACGCTCGGCTGTGTCAGCAGCACCGCTGCCTGGGAATCCGGTCGGCTGTGCTCTCATGAGATATCTGGAGATGCAGACATAAAGATATCTATAACAGCATTACTTTTTTTCTGGCATTTTTGTCATCGTGAGTTCCAACAAGCTCCCAAGATCTGTCCTGCGCTGCTGCAGGTGACAGCCTGGGGGCTGACAGGAGGGACAGCGGGCGGCGCCGGGCCGGGGACAGCAGCGGCCCGGGGGGTGACGGTCCCGGCGGTGACGCTCCCGGTTCTCCGCTAGGGGGCGCTCGGCGTTCGGACGGAGAGGGCGGAGCCGCCGCGCCCACGTGACGCGAGCTTTTTGTCACGATGTGCCGGGTCACGCGGGGGGGCGTGGCTCGCCGTGCGCATGCGCGGGAGGCGCTGGCGGCGGCCCGTGCGGTTGGTGGCCGGGAAACCCCTCGGCGCGGCGCAGGGGCAGGGCCGGCCCAGCCGCCATAGCGAGCGATCGGGCCTGGCCGCGCTGCGGGCGGGACAGGGCGCGGAGGCCGAGCCGGGGCCGCGGGGGCCTCTCCCCGTCGTCTGCCCGGGCTGTGAGGGGGACCCAGGCGGGCGCAGCCGCGGTGCAGCTCGATCGTTGAGGGCCGGAGTCGTTGCGGGGGCCGGGGCCTCGCAGCGCCGCCGCGATGGAGCCCTGAGGCCTCCGCCAGCCGAGTCTGCCTGAGGCCGCGGGGCCTGGCCATGGCGGAGGGCCGCGGCCTCTGAGCGCCGCCGGCTCACCCGAGCTCAGCCCGCGCCGCCTGCCCCGTCCCCTCGGTGGGCCCTTCCCGCGCCTCCGCGGGCCCTGACCGGCGCGGAGGCCGCGGTGCCGCCGGCGCGGAGCAGGCCCGGCCCGGCCCCGACCATGTCGTGCGTCCACTACAAATTCTCGTCCAAGCTGAACTATGATACGGTCACCTTCGACGGGCTGCACATCTCCCTGTGCGACCTCAAGCGCCAGATCATGGGCCGTGAGAAGCTGAAGGCGGCCGACTGCGACCTGCAGATCACCAACGCCCAGACCAAAGAAGGTGCGTGGGGCGGCGGGCGCGGGGCCCGGGGCCGCTGCGGGCGGCCTGTACGCTGAGGCCGGCCGCGCGGAGCGTGGGGCAGCCCGGGGAGCGGCCGGGGGGAGCGGAGGGGAGCGGGGACGCGGTTCGGGCACGATCGGGGCTGGGGCCTCCCAGGGCCGCGCTTCTGTAGCTGCTGTTCTGTCGGCTCATTTCGGATCGGTGTGTTGGACGCGGAGAAGAATACGCGGTTCATGTGCGACGTGCGCTTCCAAAAGTTTGGGGTTCCTGGAATAATTCTATGTAAGATAATAAAGAAATTTAGGAGGTTATCTGAACGATAACAAATATGTCAGATTTCTTTGAAATCTGGTGGTGAAGGCTGAAAGTGATGGAAATAAAACAGTGGGTAATTTGAAGAAGGTGGTTTATTTGTGACTTTATTTTGTCTTCAACTTTTTTTTACCCCACTTCATTGGAAAACTGGTTTTGTGCCCATTGCAGAAATCGCTCCCTAGCAGCGGTTTGGATCAAACGTGTGTCCGTGAGTTCGAATTTATACAGACCCTTTAAAGCCATCTTACATATGAGCATTCTCTGTTTTGAAATTATACTTCGGAGTTTCTTGTTAATATAACTTTTTTTCTACATGAAAGCCATTGTCATTCAGATGCTGTTGAGCATAATTTCATCATTAATTTCCACCGGTTTTTTTTTTGTTCTTGGTGGTTTGTGTTAATCATATCAGGGCAATACTGAAGTTTTACGGCACGACATTTATGGTGAATATATGTAAGAAATCTTCTTAGAGAAGTAATAAATTATTATAAATCTATAAATGGTGTTTGGTTCTCAGAGGTTATAATGGTTTCATATTACTTAAGATGATATTTTGGTTTGGTCATCTGTCATCTTGGTAGTTTCGAATGTGATTAAAGACTTTGCGATGTGACTTCTCAGAAATAAAAAGAATTATAAAGTGTTTTCATTCTTTAAACATTTTTCTTGTGGTTCTTTGATGCTCTTGCAACAGCCTTTTCTTTAAAATGTGTGCTAGTGGTTTTTTTCCTCTTCCTGTTTCATGTATTAAACAGAATAATAAGTACGCTGCGGTAACTGTAACTTCAGGCCTGGCCTTTAAAGTGGTTGGACTGAAAACTCAGTGTTTATGTACAGATATTTAACCAATGTTCCCTAGAATGTCTGTCAAAAAAAACTTCCCAGCACTATGGTGGGAGTCTTGGGGATGCCATTAGATTGCACAACATTCATAGGTAGAGATACACTTCAGAAATCTTGACTTTTTCTAGTAGTATTGACTAAAATGATCAAAAACTTTTGGAAAATATTTAATTTGCTGCAGAAGTGTCTCTGAGTTTTGTCTTCAGTTGCTCATGCAGGTTCAGGTTCCCAAATGGCAGCGGGCTGGGTGGCCAGGGCTGGTGGCCCCACTGGGATTGCGGGGTCTATGTCAAACAGCCTTAGAACCAGAGTGTTGGGTGAGTTCGGAAACTGATGGAGCCCAATTAGTATCACCCAAAGAAAAATGTTTTTGAATAGGCCAAACGTGTGGATTCTGTTGGAGCAGGTGAGGAACAAAAAGCAAAGTGTTTAGAAAAAATTCTGCTTATAAATATGTTACCTCATAATGTGTTACTGTAATACACATAATACCAGCTTTACAGAGTGTGTTGCGTTGTTTTTCTACATAATCAGAATCCAGTGAAGAAAAAGTATCTGCTTCACTTGGTCATGTTAAATGTGTTGTTACCTAAAGGTGAGGGTAAAGAAATATCTTTCATACTTTAGAGAGTATCGTGCTTATTTAACAGGGACAAGATCCTCTGGTAGGCGGGTTGTGTTGCACTTGGACTTTTGTAAAATGAGTATAAAATTTCAAATTATATATTAGCGACACAGATGCTCACTGAAGTTTTCATAGGGGTGTTTTCCATGTGAAAATGTGGAAATCCCCCAGTGGTGTTTAGAGAAGATGTTTCAGTGCAATACATAGGATGGCAAATTTTTGCTTTATGTACATAACCATAAATTTCACCTTTTATTAATCAGATGTAGATCCTAAAACTCACCTTCAGAAGATAAAGGAAAAAAACTAGACCAGGATATTCTGCCTAAGTGGGATGTTTAGAATTCTTACACGTGGCCATAAAGTTTTGGTTTTTTATAACTTAGTCTGTGCAGGAGTCCTGACTGAGTGTGACAGTGAACTTGGAAAGAATGAAGTGGAGCTTGGGTGGCCTGCTCGTTCAGAGCTTTCTGAGTGCTGGTGCTTCTCCTCATGGAAATCTGGTGATAGAAGCAACGCTAACATAAAGTCAAAGTAAGCAGGATTTTAAGTATCATTGGAACATGATGGACTCTTTTTAAGATGCTGGGAAGGCAAAATGGATGGTTGGGACCTGTTCTAAAAAGTGGGGGGTGTCCTCTTCCATGCTTACTATGGAGGCACGTTCTGTAAAGCCAGAATTCCCTTCAAAAAGCCTGAACTCAAGAATGAAGCATTTAGACTTGCCTCCTTTTAATTTGGTCTGAATTTCTTACCTGTCTTTTATAATAGATGTTCTGACAGTATTGTGGAAGAACTGCGGACTCCAGAACTCAGGTTTCTTGAGTTCTCTTTCCTGCCCTGTAACATTCTGACTGAAAATAATTGGAGAATGTGCTATTCTGCTTCCCAGGCAAAATACAAAAGAAAAATATTAAATCCAGAATGGGACTCTGAGCTGGTCTTAGAATAACAGTTTTAAGGAAGAATATTGCTCTTCTAAGACTGTCTCTTGAACTCAGAACTTGCTTGAGTTCCATCTTGCAGCGTGTGCTCCACAGTGTTAGTAGTGCCATGATGTGGTGTCTTCAAACTCGTGCAAACTCGGAATGAAATCGTTTGGCCTCCCAGCTGATGTCTGTCTACTGGAATGTCTTCAAGACTATGCAAACCTAACCTTCTGGAGAGGACATTTAAGCAAGTTTTAAAGCTTGCCTGTCACTGTGCCGTGTTGTGTTCAGTGCCAGTCTGGGGGTTACTTTGGTTACACCTCCGAGCGCAGTTAATTCCTGAGCTGCTGTGCAGCGTTGTTCTGTAAAGCTTTCAGAAAGGGTCTGAGGTTCTGTGTTTCCTCGGTGGAGTTGAGGGTAAGCGTGTACCTGTTACAACCCATGGGTGGATCCTGTGCGCGGGCTGTCCCAGCAGGCTGGGGGCCTCTCGTGGTGCTGCCAGCTGGGTTGGTGGCCCTTGGCCAGGTGCTCCGGGCAGGCTCCGTTTGGTTGTTACCGCGGTGTCTCCAGCATTGCTGTTGTGGTCCCAGGCAGGCTGAAGTGACAAGCAGTGCCGGTAAGACGTTAGGGCGTCAGGCGGTCTGTATAATCCGATTAATCATTGGAAGTATGTTAGATTTTATTGACTCATACTTTCAAAGCAGTATAGGTGCTCTTTTGGAGTACAGTACTGTGTAGTAATAATGCAAATGAAAGTTCTGTGAACCATTTGGCCTACTGAACTAGCTAATTCAAGAAATGATGATGTGCCTGAGGTGAGGTCATTGATACCTATTTTGGTGGAAACTGAAAATGCAGAAATAGCCCAGTCCACGAAGGGGTTTTGAGGCAGTGCTCTCAGTGCCAGCTGCAGAGATGGGTTGTCACAAAGTGTGCAGGTGCTGTTGATTAGAACAGCGTTACAACATCTCATCATGAGGAAGCATATTTTAAAGCACTAGGGAGAAAATGTGTTTTGGGGAGTTCCCTGTTTTCTGGGAGAGGCAGCCTGGCATGTTAGTTGTTTTTTCCATCTCGTACTCTGCAAATCTTTCCCCAAGTAGCATAATAGCTGGCTAGCAAGGCATCTAAGCCTAAGAAAGGTTTTTCTTTGCAGTTTCACATACAGGCTTGCCTTCTGGTGAGCTTCTTGCATTACCTGGGTAAAATACTTCTCTAGGTGCTCGGATGCTTTTGCAGCGCTGTCAGACTCAAAGTGGTGTGTTAAAGCAGGCTATAAAATAAAGTAGGAAGTTTTTTCACTAACTCATTTATAGCATCTGTATGACTCAAATTATTAAAACGAGCAGATTTTCAGAATTATAGATTAATTTCAAAATGGGATTTTTAAATTGTGCATGAAATGCAAAGCAGTATGAACTTCAGGGCACAACTTGAGCTGTTTACACTGTTTTGCAGGAAGAAGGTTGTGGATGGTGATGCAGTTGTTGATTTGAGTCTGTATGAGGCAGCAGGCAGAACAGCTATTGTTTAACTTGTCTGCCTCCATGCATTGCTTGAAATTCTTCTTTCCCTTGACTCTTTCAAGCGTGCTATTTCTTATAGAGTAGCTACCAAGTTTTAGACTATTGTATCTCTTCTGCTCTTTAATAGAGTATCCAAATCTTCCTTTGCTTTTGCAAGCTTTCTGTGTTAATTGAATCCTTATTTTTAATCACAGGTCAGATTGGCAGAAGCCCAGTAGCCACTTATTGGCCATCACTGGCAGCAGAACAAGTTTTGTGCTGTAAGGGAGTCAGAGTCAAGGGTATTGTTACCTCCAGCTCTGAACATTTCACTTGGAGCTCTGCTTGGTCAGTGTGGAGCAGGATGTCACTGACCCTGCAGATGTGCAGCTGTGCTGGGGCACTGAGCGGGATGTCACTGTTCCCCTGCAGATGTGCAGCTGTGCTGGGGCACTGAGCGGGATGTCACTGACCCTGCAGATGTGCAGCTGTGCTGGGGCACTGAGTGAGATGCCACTGCTCCCTGCAGCTGTGCTGGGGCACTGAGATGTCACTGCTCCCTGCAGATGTGCAGCTGTGCTGAGGTTCCTGCCCATAGGAATAATATCCTGAAACATGGAGCATAAGTGGTGAAAGATTTCTATTTTGTCTCTGATCATGAGGCAAAACCACCCTGACAAAGCTTAACTAGATAAATAGTGTCTTTGGTTTTCAGACCGTTGTTCTGATTTGGTGTGCAAGTTAAGGGCTTTTAATATTTAAAACCGTAGGCAGTTTACAGGGAATGGCTGCTGCTAGTGATTTAAAACATTGAGTTATATCCAGCTTGTATAAATACGAAATAAAAACCATTCTTGTGGAGAGATCTTTGCATTTTAAGCTTATTCAGTCCATGTGTCCCAGGTAGTTTTTTGGTTGGGCCTCATGCAAGCGTTCTGAAGGCTTTTCTCCTCTTCAAAAACATGGGGTAAGACAAGGCAAAGCATGGGGAGGTTCAGGCACACACTGGTGTCCAAAGGCTTTTCAAGGCTGTCTTCAGAATTAGTTCTGTTGGAGTCTCTCTGCTCTGCAAAAAGTGAATCAAAAGAACCCTTTGGTTAATTTGAACTAGATGATTAGCTTAAGAGGGGAGATACCATTCCCGTTTGAGCCAGTTCTGCCCTACTTGTGAAAGCAAGCTCAAAACCCCCAGGACATGTCATGCAAATGCAGAGCGTGGTTGCTGGTGGGCTGCCCTCCACAGGACGGAGGTGGCTGAGTCCCTGCTCTGTCCCTCCTGAGCACCAGCAGCACAGCTGGAGCATTTTGGGGTAACAGCTTCGAAAGCCGTGGTGTGGTTTTGGTGCTTTAGCCGTGTGGCTGGTGTGTTGCAGGACAAGCCAGTCAGACTTTAGGAGCTGGTTTATGCAGGTGAGACTTTGCTGTGTGGCGTTTTTATCCAAAGGGTTTGCAGCCTAAGAAAAGCACAAGCGTCTTAAGCTAGATCAGGAACAAACCTTGTGTGTTAGCAGACTCTCCTTTAGTGACCTCTGAGACCACTTTGCTGTTGGTATTCAAAGTATTAAAAAAAAATAATGCTGCTTGCATTTGGTTATCAAACCTGAAGATTTCTTGGAATGTACTGCTGGTGTGTTCAGACAATAAAAGCTTGATGTTACATATAACATTTTGCTTTTATATCTGCAAAGGGGTTCTCTGAAGGGCTATGTAATTACATGTAAGTATATATTCTTATGAATTGACTATTTTTTTTTCTGTATTTATGTTGTTTTCAGAATACACAGATGACAGTGCCCTGATTCCTAAGAACTCCTCAGTAATTGTTAGAAGAATCCCTATCGGAGGAGTTAAAGCTACCAGCAAAACATACGTTATGTAAGTACCCGTAAAGCTTTGCATGCTTTGTGAGGGGTTGCAGTGTGTTCACTTTTTTCTCGGTGCTACTTTACAGAGGCCTTCAGATTGTATCTTTCTTGGTAAAGCTGCTGTCCGTTTTTGTTGTAATGGGGTAGATCTTAATGTGTCTGTCCCAAAGCAAACTCACATTTGAGGCCTGCTGGGACATGGGCTTCCACCTCCAACACTGGTAACTTTTTAGATTATTCTTTTGAGTTTGTTCTTGGGGTTGATTTTTCTGAGACCGAATTTGTAGATCCTGTTTCCTCTACATGGAGAGATTCCGCATTGTATAGTAAAGACAGCTGTGCATTGTAGTGTAATCGTATAATTTGTTCCCATCTCAGAAGAGTCCGATTCTCAGCGTTTACCCATTTCTTGTGCTTGGAGGTGGGGAGGCAGGATGTGGCAGATATTCTCATGCCCCAAGTCTGGGCGTTTTGCATACAAGCTGTAGAGGAAAGACCAAGGGTTGCCAGTTGGCGAGCCATGCAAAGAAGTTTCATTCTTAAGTGATTCCTTTAGTTTCCTAAAGACAAAATGCTCTTCAGACAAGAGAAAAAGAACAATATCCTAAAGTACCCTTGCCTTTTGTGCAAATAAGATTAAGGAATAATTAATCCTTTCTGAACTTGAAACTGAGTAAGCACGTTACCAAATGTTACTACTGATCTTTGGTTTTACCCTAAGCTGGTATCTGTTCTCCAGTTTTTAATTCTGTATTCCTAAGATTTATGGAGGACAGAGAATCAGGTGTATTGATTAAAATTACAGATATTCAAATGCAGTCCCAACTATGGGATTATTGCTGTTACTTGTGTATTCATGCAGTTCATTTCTGTATCAGCTACATTGGCCTTGTTTGAATGGTCATGTTTTCCAGCCTTCTTAGATATGCCTCTCCGCCACAATTAGTAGATATTATTAGCTTGTGGTTTTGCCATGTCTTTCTTTTGTTGGTTCTCAATAAATAAAGTAGACCGAGTTAATGTGTGTCTCAAACAAACAGTACAGCAGCATCCTGGTACCCATGAGGCATTTGCAAGCAGGAGGAACCTGAATTTCTGTGGCTCTGCATGTACACTGTGGGCATGTTACTGCAGTAGTGGTTGCAGTGCTTTCAGGCACTGCCTCGTGAATCTGGATGCCCGGTGTTGTGCCTGTAAACATGGCCTTGTTTGGGGGGTTAATTTAAGTATATATATGTAGTGCTGTCTTACCACGCATCCTCTGTTCCTGGTTGGATGGCACCCTCTCCTGGTGGTGTGATGCTGCCCTAAAATGAGAGTATAGATGCTGCTGGCATCAAAGATCAAATAAATACCTGCATGTGGGGATAAGGAAAGAATGGCACTGCTGTTCTAGCGTTAAAAATTACCCAGGCAGATGAGCTCCCTGTTCCTTCATCTGGAAATGTTGCAGAAGCAACTGGTAGAGTGGTTCATGTTTGAGGATTATGAACGTGTGCTTCAAAAACTTGTTACTCACCTTGCAGCATGTTCTTCCTAGTAAACGGCTGAAGGAAGCATTGTGTGCTAATGTAAGGTATTTCCCTGTAGCTGAGGAGGTCGGGGCTGTCACTGCAGCCCGGGGTGTTCTGGAGTCCTGAGCCTTTCTGTCCGACAGAAATTCCTCAGCGGCCTTGGACTTGCCTCTGCTCATGGGAGCTTTGGATGATGTGCGCATTGTTTGTTGACTGTACATGGTTGCATGTCTGATTCATGATGAGTAGCATGCAGATACAGATTGATGAGTATGTGGAACCTCAGCAAATTTTCAAATGTAATGAATATTTCCTAAAATACTGTAGCATTTTCAAGATTATCTTGAAGCAAATTCTGGCAATTAAGACCTTTTCTTTTGTCACAGGACTCCTAAATCGCACAAAATCCTAGAAACTGCTTTCAGGTGACATTTCTACTCCTATTTTTAGTCAATATAGCGTATGTAACACATTTAGTATTTTGGCACTTTGATGGCTCACTGTGGTAGATACCTGAACACGGTGCTTGGGCTTCCACAAAGAAACACTGTGCTCGAGGCTGTGCTGCTGACACTTTTGTTATTCCTCTGTCAGTTGACTGATGTTTCTATACTCAGAGTGTCTAGACCGTCTCTGGTCTTCCTTAGAAATACAAGTGCTGTATTGGTACTCTTTGTAATCCTAGGGATACACGATTGGCTACAGCTGCCTTCATGTTGAGGTGGTTGGTGATTTAAGAACACAAAACTGTAGTACAGACTTAATAGATTTGATGCTTACGTAGCAGAGACAAAATACCTGAGGACTTCCTCTGGCACTGGTGTGTTCTAGATCTGTCAGTCTCGGAGTAATTTGTGGCAAAGTCGAAATGTGGTTTTGGGGGTGTTTTAGTTGCACTGTTCATGCAGCTGTTTATGTATACAGATACAAAAATGTTTATGTAGACAAATACATTTCCACATTCACTAAACTATGAGAACATAATGTTGTGATGTTTGGGTTTTATGATGTTTTCACTGCTGTATGTTGGGTACGAGTGCTTTTTAAAAAATTCTTACCGCTTTTATTTCTTCTTCTAGAAGTCGAACTGAGCCAGTGAGTGGGACATCAAAAGCAGTATGTAAAAACACAATCTCACACTTTTTTCTACACACTGCACTTAATTCTAAACAATGTAGCCTTTTATTAATTTTCCAAACATTAACTTAATATATATTCCAGTAAAACATAGTCTATGTTGTGAATACAATGTATTTGATTCAACGTAGTAAAAATCGGAGTAATGCCGTTGTTCGCACAGTTCTAATGTGAATATTGGTATTTGTGCCTAGTAATGCATTGTATTTCATATTGATATCCTAGAGTATTTCCTGTATGACTCTGTGTTGTACAGCTAATGTACGATCGTTTTGAGATCATGTAGGTTCGAGGTTTGCACAGCTGAACATGGTGCCATGTTCTACATCTGTCTGTCTATAGCTAGTAACATGTATGTTTGTATAGGTTGTTGTGTGCTTTTTGTTTCTTGCAATAAAAATTGTTTGGAGTGTATTTTTTGCCATTTTCACATTGTATCACTTAGCTCTTGGTTTTAAATACTTTTTTTGCCTAATGGTTTTTGAAAATGTAATCAAAAACCACTGAGAGACCATTAGTGTTAAACTTGGTGCTGTTTCTTACCTTTGACTTGGGGGTTCAAACAAATACCAAACCAACATATCCCACGTTTTGAGGACAGTTCTATGCAGCTACATGATTTCTTTTCATGTCCTTAAACACTCGGGTATCTGTTCCTAAAACTGTATAATTGAAGTGATATTGTTTGGGCCACTCCGAGTACATCAATGTCTTTAATAGATTGCCATGAATTTAAACATTGTTGCTACACAAAGTGGTATTCTGAAGTTCTGCATTTGATCTTTCCACTTTATCTAATGAAGCAGTTTAGTTTAATAGTTTCTCTGCAAATGAAAATATCTAAACCCCAGTGTACATGTTTTGGCACAAGGTTAGAGCCTGGTGCGTTTGCGAGTAAAATCCCTGCCGTTTTTCTGAACTTCTGCCGCAGTACGTTTTGGGATATGGGTGTCGTCAGAGCTGGCTGCTGCTTTCGTTCCCCGAAGGCCGAGCCTTTCTTTAGTATACCACCACTTGCATTTTACATTTGGAAAAGGGGCAGCATTTTTCTTCAGGTTTGAAAACACTGTCGTTCTGCTGGTAGAACGTAAATAAGTAACACGGATATACTTGGCTGGTAATGGTCTAGATCTTGATTTGCCGCTTGAGTTGAATAATATGTGTAATGATGCATTTCAAAATAGTCCTTACAGTATAAAAATTACTGTTTGGTGGTTTTTATTTTTCATCTTTATTTTAACAGCTTTTTCTTCACTAGAATGGTGTGAGGCATTACACTAACCCTGGATCATTGGATCTGATCACTTTATAAGCTGTTAGGATAACTAATCTAGAAATTCCTGAACTCTGGGCTGTGTTCTGTGAAGAATGCAGCCTCTGGTTCTCATGGAATGCTATACAATCAACTTAAAATTGAAAACCTTTTGTATGTAGGTCTAAAAACACTAAGTCTAAATCTGCATCAGTAATTCTATTGCTGATTGATTCAAATTCCTTTTTGGACATGAATGCCTCTCATTGTGAGTTTGAGTTAGTTTAACTGGCCCAGTGACCCTAGTAGTTAATGTAATGCATTTATGTAAACCACATTTACAGTATTTGATCTAATTCAGATGGGTTTTTATTTCTTGAAAACAATTATTTTTCTTTTTGTTTACTAGCATGTGTATAAACACAAATCACATGTTCATAAATAAAGTTAACATTCTTTTAGCCTTGTGTGTTCCCTGGCATGTCTGTATTACATTTCTAAGTAGCATCTGACCATCAGCTAACATAGATGTCTCAAAAAAAGGAGGAAAAAAGAGAACAGGAAAACGCTGGAGTGGGAGGGAAGGCTCAGTGGTAGGTGGGTAGGTAGAGGAGCATCCCCGGTTGCTCTGCCTGTGGCACCGCAGCGGGCGGCAGCGGCTCCTGGTGCTGGGGACACCGAGAGCTGTGTTTGAAACGAACTCAGGGCTCGGGCTGCGCTGTGGGGGCTTAGTTGTGTTTTAAATACACACATTTCTGTCTGTATTTCAAAGCAGGGCCTGCATCTTAGTGTGGTAGGAACAAATCACTGGAAAGCTGGCCAGTTGTTGAGCAGTCAAGCAGCAGAATTAAAATTAGTTAAGATTTTTTTTTTTTAAGCATACATAAAATATTACACTTGGAATATTTGTTGTCTTGCTCTTACGTTAGCTGTCCTTCTACACTTGTAAATTTGTGCTGCTGTCACTACAGCCAAATCAAGGGAGAGGACCTTGTCTTGTGTGATGGTTTGGTACCTGCAGGGTCTGGAGTTGGGGTTTGTCCTCAGAGGCTGCACAAACACAGTCGTGCCCATTGTTGCAGTGGTGTCAAGCACAACCACGATCCTTCCAGGCTGGCAGTGTCGTTTAGCCAGGCTGCTGGGTTCTGGGAAACCACTGGCATTTAATTGTAGCATTCCAGCAGTGAGATGAGTCTTTTCCTCCTATTTTCTGTCCCCTTTCCCACTTGCTTTATGTCCATTTCTATTTGTTTTTTTGCATGAAATGGGAGTTAAGAGATGGATTCTCCGTTCTGGTTTGGGTGGGTAGTGTTGGGTTTTTTCAGTTCTGTGGTATTGTCTGAGGGTTGTGTACAGCTTTCATGGAGATGTTGTTTCTCCTTGACTGGTGCGAGGGACTGGCAGGAAACACTTCAGAAGACATTTAAATGAAAGAAAAGACACCAGCATGCGGGATCACTGGAAAATTGCCGTTGGGCAAACGTACTAAATAGGTCGTTAATTATCTATTTGCTGCTTTTGATAACTTTAGTAGAAAGGGGTGCTATCACCTCCTTGAATAAATTAGACTTGCCTGCAGGCCATGAAATAGCTGCTTCCTTCTTAAAAGATAGGAGAGCTCCTTAATAGTTTATTAGCTGTTATGTTTCGCTTACTGGTCAGTACCAGACTCTAGTAGGGAGCTTTCCTGATTTCTTGTTTGCTTCTGAAAAACATAAAACGTAAAATGAGAGTGGTTGTGCTTGCCATGAGAGAACATGGGCCTGGTTTTCCCCGTGTGAAACAGTGGCATATGGAGAAGGAATCTTCAAAATACCAGATGTGGCTTCCTTTTGAACAGAACTAGGAGCAAAATCTGGAAAGAACAGAAGTTGAATCTGCTGGTAAGACCTGCAAACAGGGCTGTCTGTCTTTCCAGACCCGGCTGTTCCTCTCCAAAGACAGTTTTCTACGAGTTTTTAGTTAGTAATGCAGTACGATTGGATGTGCTTTCCCAGACGTAGAGAAGGAATGATTGATTGGAGTGAGGAATCATCTTCCACAGGCACATATTTTTTCCCCAGGGTTTGCTAAAACTGCTCCCTTGAGTTTGTTCACTGCATTAGATAAGAAATGACAAGAACTTTTTCCACGGAAGGGTTTTAATCTCTTCTGATCAATGCAGTGACCTCTTGAGGAGAGCTGTTCAGTTTACAGGGGGAAATTTGGTTCTACATTTTTAAGCAACTTAAGGCATAAGCGGCGTGGTTCAGGTGTCATTCTGGTAATGTTTTGCTCGTGTAGACTTAACTGCTGCTTGTGCCAGGATATAGCTCAGTGTGCTGGAAAAGGACCAGGAGAAGTTACCCGTTTCCCTGGGGCGGTTCCGGTCCCGCAGCCCCGTTGCTGGGCCGCCCGGGGCAGCCGGCGGGGCTGCGCTCCTGGTGGGGAAACACCGGCTGGCTTGTCTTCTGGAGCCGGGTTTTCATCATCACGAGAATGCTTTACACCTCCGTGCTCTTGTTCATTTAGTACAGGGCTGCTGTCAAACACTGGTTTGGGTCTGATAGCAAAATATTCTTATGTTTCCCGAACTAATTTGGATAGTATGACCTGTGATCTAATAAAATACAATAAATCAGTTTTCTCAATTCTCCACAAAATGGTGGGTTCCTTTTATGGCTGGTTTAGACTGGTGTTTCATGGGGTATGGTGAGTTTGGCATTTTTAAACCCATTGGCAGGAGAGGCAGAGTTCACGTCTCAGGGCCGATAACGCCTGTGCTTTATTCTGACAGGCAGATAGTGTGTTCACAAAAGCATGACCATGTGCATTTATAAATGGCAAGACATTAACAGATTAATTTACAAAATACAGTGGAAATCAGTTTCCTGTAGTGATGCTTACTTCTCAAATACATTTTTAAAAATCCTCTATAGCTGACAATTGACAGCTTCCTTCCATCTTTGACTTGTAAGCAGTGGGGAGCATTTGACAGGGGTTCTCTGAGATATTCTGGAGCAATAAGTCGGTCTTAAGTGGTTTGGGTATTTTAGTTTCTCATTAACACAGAGGCACTCTTGAGCTATCAGAGGTGTGAACCTTGTTTTGCGTAACGACAGAGATGCTCTGCCCGTGCCCCTGGAGGATGGAGGGTATAGGGTGTAGGGTGTAGTGCAGGCTTGCAGAGTGCAGTAGAGGTTAACTGTTGCCATGTTTTGACTGTAGAACTTGAATATGTGTTTAATTTTTTGTGAACAGATTGATGACTCCTCTGCATCTATTTCTCTGGCCCAGCTTACTAAGGTATATATATATATATATATATTCTTGTCCAATACTTAAAGTGTTTGCTTCGTATTTTTTAATTTATACTGTGATCTATAGCTGGATAACTGTTGTAATTTGAACAGAACTTTAGTTTAATTTTTAATAATTTAAAGTATTTATTTTAACTTTAAAACTCGTGTATATTTTGCCACTATCCTGTAAAGAGTAGTTCCCAGTTTGGGAAGATGGAAGGGGAGTACCTTATCAGCCTCAACATAATGTTGCAGTGTTACTCATCTTCAAGACACAAAGAAGAAGCACTTCAGAAGCTGTTTACCGTTTTTCATACGTTTCGTTAATTTTGCGTTGGAAACTAACACAATTTTTACAGAAGAATTTAATTGGCTGTAAGTTATGGACATTCCGGGGGGGGTTGCAACAGCCAAAGTAGAAGCATTTCTGTAACATGGACAATTGCATGGCTCTTTTTGAATTTCTAGTCATTCCAGTGACAGATGCATTATTTGAATGCTGCACAATTTCACAAATTGTAGTATATATACAGTGGACAACACAATCTAATTTGTTTGAACGCAGACTGTGTAAATTGTGTAAATGTACCTAATTGTTTATAGGAATATACCAATGTGTATGTGTGGCATGGTAGCAGATGTGACCTTTGGAACTGTTGTAATGCCGTGGTTTGCTCTGGAACTTGCGTTTCTTGCTGCACGCTGTGGAACTGGCTGGGAAGCACTAGCGAGTGCTCGGTGTGGCCGGGGCAGGCCCCTGCGCCCCCGCCAGCTCTCTGGGCACACGGGCTGGGGCTCATGGCCTGAAACACAGATCTCCCACTGGTAACTTCTTCCCCCTCCCACTGCACAAATTAAGTCACGTACATTTGGCAAAAAAAGAAGAGAAGTTTGGAAGGTAGGCACCGAGAGAAATTGGGCTCCATTAGTGCTGTCCCTAAACGTGTCCTTGGTTCTGTAAACCTGTGAAGTTTTACTCTAAAATGTGAAAAACTGTCCAAGTGGTATTTCGGACAAATGCAGGAATATGCCGTAACGCAGCTTAAACCTGGTACTTGCTCTAAGCTCTTTAGTGCAGCCTGGCTCAGCACGGAGACGATGTGTTAACCGTTTTCTGCTTTATTATTACTATGTATTAAATGCCATATTGGAATTTTGGTCTATTCCTACTAATGTTTTGTGGTTTTCGGATGTGTTTTGTAAACCGTTTGGGTTCAAACAAATTAGTCACCTATCTGTAAAGTTTTCTGTAAATGTTAATGGAAATGACTTCATAGCTGTCGATCTGAATTTTATTACTGTTGAGAAAAAACTGTGTATATGAAACAACCATTTAATAAAACGTTGAAACTAGTTGGTTGCTTTTGTGAATGAATGCATCTAAAAGCAGGAACGAGTGGTTGATCGGAGTGGTAGGTGCTTGAGGTCCAGACCACTGCCAGTCGCTGCCTTAGACCCTGCTTCTATCCGGACTGGTGTGCAGTAAAACCACTGGAACAAATGCTACTTTTAAAAAAATCAGCTGGCTTCAATAATTTGAAGATCTAGTTCTGCGTAAGGTGTGTATTACAGTTTGTATGTTAAAAGGACGCAGTCAACAGGAAGAAGCCCCTGCAGGTGTTGCTCGCTGCGGTTGAGCGATGTGCAGCAGTTGGTCTGGGCTGCCTGCAGCGCCACGGCCGCGCTGCTGCTGAAAAGAGGGGTTATCAATAGCGTGATTCCTTGCAATGATTCCGTGGCAGAAGCTGAATTTCAGCAAGCAAAACCAGCTTCCCCAGCTCTTAAGTTGTGTGTCCTTTTAACACTGCAAAATGTAAATACTGATACTTGCATACGTCTTTCTCAATTGAATGTGCAGTGGATATCTTCTCTTTCGAATAGTCTGGAGCTTAAAAATATAGTTTAAAAATCCTGGATAGTGTATTTTTTTCTACACATAGCTTCAGTCCGCTTTGAAGAAAATCGAATTGGTTACACAAGTCTGTATGTAAGGTACAAACAGAGCCTAAGGTTTTGAGTGCCCAAGATGCTCCTTTCGAGTGGGTTACCAGGCACAGAAACATCATGTCATGGCGTAAGGACTCCCCAGAACATCTTCAGGACAAATGCGGTTTATCTAAGCAGCTGTTTTCATGCCGCCTCAGCTGGTGCTGTGCTGCTCTTTACAGGATTGGATGAGTGCTGTTGTCTTGGGCTGTGTGGGCTTAAACGTGTTTCTAATGCGTGTGTCAACCAATTACCTGTTGAACAGACCGCCAATCTGGCTGAAGCCAATGCTTCCGAGGAGGATAAAATAAAAGCTATGATGACACAATCTGGCCACGAATATGATCCGATCAAGTAAGTGTTGATAATGTCAAATCTGTTCTTTGAAGAATATGAAAAGATTGTAGAGATGTTTGTTTTAGCAAGAGACATACATGCATACCTTTTTTTTTTTTTCTCCAAAAACTCGTAGTTACATGAAGAAGCCCTTGGGCCCACCCCCACCATCCTACACCTGCTTTCGGTGCGGAAAACCCGGCCACTACATAAAGAACTGCCCAACAAATGGGGTAAGATGGGGGACACTTCTGGTGGTGTTTGGTTTTCAGTTGTGTTTGTCTTGGTTTGGTTTGGTTTGCCCTGACAGTAACTTAACAAATACACGAATACTCATATTAAAAGTTGTTCCTCTTGGGGTGAAATACAAAGGCTGTATCGTGGTGTTGCAAAGCCCTTGAAATTCAAGGGAAACCTGGAATTAGACTTTAATTTCTTTTTTCTAGGTCATAGGCATTAAATATATCTACAGATCTTTCTCTGTGAACTTTCATTTATATTTTCATATATTTCAGTATTATTTTTTTAAACTTTTTAATGACAGCTCAATTTTTAGTGTCTTGTATCAAAAGGTTATGTTTCTGTTGACCCCACCCCATCTGTTGAATATTTGCGTGTTTTAATGACCCGAGTCTCTGGTTGAGGACTGGTCTTACCGTGAGATATGTCTGCATTTCTTTTCTTAACAGGACAAAAACTTTGAGTCTGTTCCCAGAATTAAAAAGAGCACAGGAATTCCAAGGAGTTTCATGATGGAGGTGAAAGATCCCAATACAAAGGGTGCTATGCTGACAAACACTGGAAAATATGCAATACCAACTATTGATGCGTAAGTATGGAATTCGTTGGACCGACCAAAAAATCAATGAGAGAAACCGTGGCAGTGCCTGAGTGGCGATTTAGCCAATGCTTGGAAAAGTTTTCCTTTACCCATCTTTAACTTCTTTTCCTTTTCTTTCTATCCTCCCTCCAGGGAAGCTTATGCTATAGGAAAGAAGGAAAAACCTCCCTTTTTACCGGAGGAGCCGTCCTCCTCCTCAGAAGAAGATGATCCTATCCCAGATGAGTTGTTATGTCTCATTTGTAAAGATATAATGACTGATGCAGTCGTTATTCCCTGCTGTGGAAACAGTTATTGTGATGAATGTAAGTGTTACTGTCATGTTTGTTAATTCAAATCATCGCATCTGGTCTTCTGAAAGCAGAAATAGATAACGGAATTACTTTGTTACCAGTGCTATTTAATATTTAATGTACTTTGAGTGGGAAAGGACTCTTGTAGGAAGAAGAAAAAGGGGGGGCAGAAAGCTTTTTTCCATCCGTTGTATGTATCTACCTACTTAAATCCTCTTTGCATGCAGTGGAATGAGTATGAGAAAAGAGCATAATTGTGCAGGTGATTGCAGTATTAGATATCGAATGAATGTGGTTTGTCCACAGCCTTTTTTCCCACACAAAAATGCCACCAGCTCTGGTGACTTACTGAGGTCTGCAACAAACAGATAATTGGGCATTTATTCCACATTCTTCTCCACAGGAGAGTTGGTTAAAACCTTCAGAACTCAGACCTGCTCATGGTTTTTTTGAAATGTGTTGTATTCATAAACCTCGAGATTCTGCACTTCTCACTGTGCTGGACAGTGGAAGAAGGGCCAGGGGAGACACCCAGACACAGCCCACTCTGCACCTTCAGTGTTACAGGAGTGAAGTATCAAAACTGTAGAGTTATTTGCTGCATCCTAGAAATTTTTTACACTATTGAGCATTTAGAGCTTCATGCTCTCTTTGAAGAGCTTATCTACCCATTAATCTTATACATGTTTTTATAATTGATTAGAAGCCCAAACAATTCCTTAGTTTGGCTAAAATCTGTTTGGATGGTTGTCATTACTCACAGGTATTAGGACAGCGTTACTGGAATCTGAGGAACATGAATGCCCAACATGTCACCGGACAGATGTTTCTCCTGATGCTTTAGTTGCCAACAAGTTCCTACGCCAGGTAACATGATGGCTTTTACGTAAAGCATTTGTAAGAAAAGTCTATTTGTAAAAAGCTGAATGGGAAGAAAATAATAATTTACATCTCCTTAAGCAAGGCAAAATTGAATAAGGCTAAATTTAGTTTTCAAATGCATTATTTTAAAACTCTAGAGACAATCTGGCAAATTCACACTTTTGATTGACATGATTTCCTCGCTTTCAGATTCGGTGTTAACACTGAAGGACTTCAAATACAGATACTGAGTTACTAATCATTAACATCAGTGTTTGATGTGTTCATACAGCTATATGTTGATTTATTTTAGGATTATTAGCACTTAGAGGAATACACAAGTGATTTCACTCTGTGGAGGCTTTTGTTCGTTTATCTACTGAAGTTTCACGTTACCTTCCTGTGAATGTTTTTCTGCCTCCAGGCTGTGAACAACTTCAAGAATGAAACGGGGTACACAAAACGGCTCCGTAAGCAGGTTCAGCAGCAGCAGCCACCGCCGCCGCCGCCGCCAGCCCCGCATCCCCCGCCGCTGATGAGACAAACCATCACGCGGCCGCTGCAGCCGCTGCTGCGCCCGGCGCTGGCCCGGCAGCAGGACCCACTCATGATCCCGCTGGCGTCGCTGGCCTCGCGTTCGGCCGCGCTGCCGTCGCTGGTGCCCGGGCAGGCGGCCGGGCTGCCGGTCAACCCGTCCCTGGTCGTCTCTGATCTGCCCCCGGCCGTCTCGCTGTCCCTCCGGGGGGAAAAGCCGGATGGGCCTTTTCGGTAAGTCAGTCTGGCCATCAACGTGAATACGCAAGACGTCAAAATGCGTAAGTTAGATTCTTCCTGAGCTTCTCGGCTAGCGATTTATGTATTGTTAGTGACAGTTCCAGATAATTGTGGAAGTTCTGGGGTTGGTTTTCCCTTTGAATGAGGGTGCTTTAAGCTGGAAGTGTGCCCCATGCAAGAATTTTCTCAGCAGCATTCCTTGTTGGGTTCCCTTTCAGTCACTCCATACAGGTTTACCCTAAAGGGGAGCCTTTTGTCCCCAGGACCCTTTGATTTAAGTGGCTGCTGGTCCTGAAATGACCATTTAGTGTGAGGTCAAACCTTAATTTCTGTAGCACCGAGGAAATAATATTTCCATGAGAAGCGTAAAAGCACAATTATAGGTAAAATTGACCGGGTGTTTTGTGTTTTCACAGTACTTTTTTTCAACAGTATTTCTATAATCAATATTATGATAAGTCAAAGTCATCCTCAGTAACACATAGTGTAGTCAGTGATGCATAATAACCATTGAAGCACTGTAAACTTGAAGTATTTACAAACATGAGAGCCATAAGTTTGCAACTCAGTGGAGTGATATGACAATACGTTTAAAATCTGTACTGTTGTTTAGGGCTTATGTTCTCTCAGCTCTGTGCCTCGAATGCCGATAGCGGCTCTGTCCAGAGGGCTGTTGGGCTCAGAGGTACCCCTGGATAGAAAGGAGCACAATTCTAAGGCAGCCTCCGAATTAGCACAAACATTTCCTAAGAGAATTTCAGTTCTTGCCTCTTCCAAAGCTGAGATTCAGTGTGTGGGTGATAGGTTCTCTAATCCTTTCATGTGCAGCTAGTTTTATTTTTTGCTTCCATTTACAGTAGTCAGTCTTTTCTCACCTTGAACTTTACGTTTCAAGTATCACTTCAAAACACTTTGAATAATAGGAATTTGGGTTTTTTTGTAGTGACCCTGATTCTGTTTTACCTCCTGCTGCTCTGGTGACTGCCGCTGAACTTTCTAAATCTTCCTCTCTGTCCATCAGCAGTTTGTTGGAAGAGAAGGTAAATTTTATTTCAACATAATGCAATGCTTCTGGTGTTTTAGTAGAGATGAGTTTCTAACTGATTGTATTTATTCACAAGGGCTATCAGGTTCCTGTACTAAGACAGCCGGCGTTGCCGAGTCTTCTGGGCCCCCAAGGACAATCAATACCCACAACTGGTAAGTAACTGTAACTTTAGAATTTCCTTTGAAAAACCATCTTCAGATAAACTGAATGTTTGTTGTTTTTCTTTCTCCAAAGGTCACCCATTGAGAGCCGGTGCCATTCGCTCAGCAGGTGGCAGACCAGGCTGGGAACTGTAAGTATTCTACAGAAATTCAGTGTATTACCACTTGTAACCAGTTAAGTTATGCTGTAACACATAACTTATACAACAGCTGATTTATATTGAAGTAATTATGCACAGATAGTTGTGGAGAGTACGAGTGGTAATTAATTTTTAAATGGCTCAATTTGAATTAGCTTTAACAAAGGGGATCTGCACTTGCAATGAGATTATTTAAAATAAAACTTCAGCACGTAATTGAAAAGAGGACTCTGAAAAATGAACACTTTTTGAGGAAACCATAATTACATATAAAACCTAAATATAATTAAAAGATCAGATGGAAAGCTACCCTTTTGATTACTGGTGGAACAGGGCTGAAGGAATTGATTTCCCAGTAGAAGTCAGCCTCCAGTGTTCTTTAACAATTCAGCTCATACTGATTGAGAATTGTTGGAAAAGTCAACACTGTTATTTTACAACAGTTTAGAATTTCTTCAATTTAGTCATCTCAACCAGCCAAGCTGCTTTCTCTCGGTTGGAGAAAGAGAAATCTGGTTTATCTGTTACTGCAGTGTCAAGTTAGTCCTTCATCTTGCTATGTATTTGTTACAGTAGATTGCAAGGGTGTGTTGTGTTTATTGAAACAAAAACCAGGATCCATCCCACAGATTATGTAAAACCTCAAATTCAGTAAGCAAGAGAATAACAATTCAGGAACAAGAACAGGTGAAATACATCGCACAGGGAGCGTGTGGGAGGAGCAAAAAGCGGTGGAGAGCTGAGCTGATCCCGTGCGGTGCTTGGGGGCTGCGCAGGGCTGGGGAGGGCGAGGAGGAGGATGGAGCGCTGGGCCTGGGCTCGAATGGACCGGGAGGCGGGGAGACAGGTGCTGCAGTTGAGAAGCAGTGCTTGGCACTGCGCTCCCGCTGCATCCGCTTTCCTCTTGAAAATCAGGGCAGAGTGTGACAAGCTGTGACACTTGGTTCTGCGTTTCTTTAGTGCGAATCGAGGCCGCCCGCACAGTGACCGTGCCCAGAGGACTCAGACCCCGTCGCTCCCAGCATCCGCGCCCGTGTTCGTGCCCGTGCCGCCGCCGCCGCTGTACCCCCCGCCGCCCCACGCGCTGCCGCTGCCGCCGGGGGTGCCGCCGCCGCAGTTCCCGCCGCAGTTCCCGCCGGGGCAGCCCCCGTCCGCGGGGTACGGGGTCCCCCCGCCGGGATACCCCCCGGCTCCTGCCAACCTGTCCTCCGCCTGGGTGCCCAGCGCAGTGCCGGCGGCGCATTCCAACGCCATCCCGACCACGCAGGCGCCTCCTTTATCTAGGGAGGAGTTTTACAGAGAGCAACGCAGGCTGAAAGAGGAGTAAGTATTTGGCTCAGTGGCGTTGCGTTGTTTTTCATGTTTGTATTTTGATAGCATATCAGACTGCAGTTACACTGAAGTGCATCTGACATAAGCAAAAATGACAGTTTTTTTGCCGATATACTTTTTCTTTGCAGATGGTAAACATGCAAAACTTAAAACAAATGTAATTCTAAAACTTCCCCTAAAACTTGTAGGAATTCTATTTGTTTTTGCTTAAATAGGATGTTCACCTTTTGCATTTGCATGCAATATACATTTTCTCATATTGGCCATGTTTTGTTTCTTGATGTCTTTTTGTAATAAAGGTCGAACTATAATTGTAATAAAGGTCAAACTTATTTTAACAGGGAAAAGAAAAAGTCCAAACTTGATGAGTTTACAAATGATTTTGCTAAGGAATTGATGGAATATAAAAAGATTCAAAAGGAGCGTAGGCGTTCGTTTTCCAGGTAACTGCTTTACATGTCCGTAACGGAGAAGCAGATTGTCTAGAAGAATCAGGAGGAGTTCACTCCGCCTCTGTCGTTAGCTGGATCGGATGATTCGAGGGAGTTCTGTATGTAGGGTGCTGGCTCAGGCATGGCAGAGAGTGCAGGGCGCCGAGCGCTCCAGTTGGGCAGCAGTGTTAAGGCACCGCTGGATTTTGCTCGCGCTGCTCTGCAGTGACACCCTCAGGTCCCCGCAGGCGGAGCAGGCGAGGAGCTGCACGGGGTAGTTCTGGAATTTTGCATCTCCCTGTTGTGATTGTGCCCGTTACCTCAGAGCACTCCAGAGATGTGTGAGAAATTGGCTTCCTCTCCTCTTCTGGTCACCTCATGCAGATATGTGGAGAGATTCTAACCTGGACTGCAGACTGGTAGCTTATGCTAGTGTTTTGTTAACATCGTTAACATTTTTTTTTTTTAGGAATTACAAAATCAGATTTGTTTTTAAGGAAATCTTAAATTGGTGAAAGACTTTGAGAGAAGGAACGTGCTAATGAACATAAGCAGAATAATGTGAAATAGTTCTTTAAAACGTAATAAAAGAAAAACTTGTGAAGAAAAAAGTGAGGGTAGCTCATCCCATCCCAAAAAATCCCTTGGGCAGGAGTCTTGACAGCTTTGGTAGTAACGCTGTCAGGATCGTCCCTGGAGTGGTGCCATTGAGTCCTGTTACTAGAGGCTGAGTTTAGAAGCTTTTAGATATGATTCTTTTGGAATTGTGGTCACTAGCCTTGGTTTGAGCTAGAGGAGTACGCAGATTTTTGCTAGGACATCTGGCTAGAAGCGTTGAGTTAAATACTGCTTTATTGCAGTACGAGTAATATGCATCATGCACCAATTGCCGAATAAGTAGTGAAGTTAAATAGACTAAGCTGGCATTTTAAAATTTTAAAATTAGTCTTCAGGCTAAATTGTATTTTCTTGATGTTTGATACTGCACTGTAGCTGTTAAGACTTGCTCTTTTTGCATTATACTGCAACAAAAATGATTTGCACTGCACGTAGTTGCCGAGTAGTGAAAAATGTGCACGTTTGTGTACCAGTAGAGGCCAGTGTGCACCGCCTTAAATCAATCACTAGCTGCGGTAGTGTGTGTGATAGGAGTGAGTGGAAATAGACTTACCCTTCTGTATGTTTTTACACTAACAAAGCAGCAGCTGGTCTGTCTTGTAAGCAGAAACTTTTACATGTTATCAAGTTTTTCAATTCGCAGTAGTGTTATGTCAGCAGCTGAAAGAAGCTTTGACATAAGCACATGGAGAGAAAAAAAATAGGAGGAAAAAACTGGGGAGAGTGACTGTTTTGAATTAACTTCATTTGTTTTTTTTTGTGCTGTGTTCTTTTTAAGGTCCAAGTCTCCCTATAGTGCTTCATCTTACTCTAGAAGCTCGTATACCTACTCCAAGTCACGGTCGGGTTCCTCCCGCTCTCGCTCCTACTCTCGATCATTCAGTCGTTCCCATTCGCGCTCCTACTCGCGATCGCCGCCGTATCCAAGACGAGGCAAAGGGAAGAGTCGTAACTATCGTTCTAGGTCAAGGTCACATGGGTATCACCGGTCAAGGTCAAGGTCGCCCCCGTACAGAAGATACCATTCACGGTCAAGGTCTCCAGTGTTTAGAGGCCAGTCTCCCACTAAACGGACAATCCCTCAAGGCGAAGGAGAGAGGGAGTATTTTAACAGATACAGGGAAGTCCCCCCCTACGACATGAAAGCGTACTATGGCAGGTCTGTGGACTTCAGAGATCCCTTCGAAAAGGAAAGATACAGAGAATGGGAAAGGAACTATAGAGAATGGTCTGGAAAGTTTGACAAGGGCTATGCTGCTGGTGCTCAGCCTGGACCTCCAGTGAACAGAGAGAACTTTTCTCCAGAGAGGTTTGGTCCGCCTGGGACCAGACGAGAGAGTTCGCCGTATGCGCGGGGCCGCAGGGAGGAGTATCCTGGGGGGCAGAGCCACAGGAACCGTAATATAGCTGGAAATTACCCTGAAAAACCTTCTGGCAGAGAGAGCCATGGCATCAAAGATCCCACAAAGTCGAAAGAGAAGGAAGGGGAAAATCCACTGGGAGATGGCAAAGGAAATAAACATAAAAAACACCGGAAGAGAAGAAAAGGGGATGAGAATGAAGGATTTCCCAACGCTGAGCGGTTAGAAGGTGCAAGAAAACCAAGAGAGCCAGTTACAGCAGAAGACGTTAAAACGGACTCTCTGTTCATGGTCCCGAGCAGAGATGATGCCACCCCAGTGAGAGATGAGCCCATGGAAGCAGATTCGATTGCTTTCAAACCGGTGTCTGAAAAGGAGAAAAAAGAGAAGGACAAGCCAAAAGCAAAAGTTGACAAAACAAAGCGGAAGGTGGAAGTGACTGCTCCTCCGAAGAAAGACAACGTGGTAAAACCAGCTAAAGCTTCCCAAGAGAAGGTGGACACCGACCGAGAGAAATCTCCTCGAACAGAACCTCCTGTGAAAAAGGTGAAGGAGGAGTTGCCAAAGACAGACAGTGTTAAAGCATCTTCCTCTCAAAAGGATGAGAAGGCTCTCGGTACCCCACGGAAAGTTCACCCAAAAGCGACAAAGGATCATCCAGAAAGCAGACCAGCCAAGGAGGAAAAGGCAAAGAAAGACCATCCAAAAGAAGCCAAGTCAGAGAAGCCCTCCAGCAAAGAGGACAAGTCAAAAAAGCCTGCTGAAAAAAGCAAAGCTGCTGATGCAAAACCTGAAAAAAGAAAAAGAAAAGTAGATGAAAAGGCTGATAAAGAGCACGAAGCCACTTCCACAAAGGCCTCTAAGCCAGAAACTGCTGAATCGAAAGCATCGCCAAAGGGGAAGACTGAGCCTGATGGTGAAAAAGGAGAGCGAACTCCAGAAAAGGATAAATCTGCTTTTAACAACCCCGCAAAAAAGATTAAACTGAACCGAGAAACTGGCAAAAAGATTGTGAGTGGAGAAAATGTGCCGCCCGGTAAAGAGCCTGTTGAGAAACCTGAGCCGAGCAGCAGCAAAGTGAAACAAGAAAAAGCGAAGGGAAAAGTGAGAAGAAAAGTAGCAGCAGCTGATGGGTCTAGTTCAACTCTGGTGGATTACACCAGGTACCTCCTGATCCTTTTCTTAGTCTTTCTCCCCCCACCCCTCCTGCAATGTCCAATTCTTTGTGGTGACTGCCGAACAGCGAAATCCGTGCTAAATGAGTGAATAACCTGTGATCTTTCCTGCTAAACTCTACGTGGGTCAAAATCAAATGGTGTTAAAGAAAACGAGCAGTCCGTGCTGCGCAGAAAGCTGATAAGGTTAATTTGTTGGTGGTGTGTTTGACCTTTACTTGTGGGACTTTTTTCCTCCTCGTTCATTACATGTTGACTCTTTGAGATGTCCCCTCTATGTCTTCCTTCAAATCCAGCTTACTGCTAAAGGCAGGGATAACCAACAGGTCTATACCATGCAATATCGTGTGTTTTAAAAGTTGCGAGGTACTGTAATGATCTGCTTTTGTCAGAGTGGCATGAAATTGTGCCTTGAGAAGCGGCGGCGTGGCTCCCGATGCGCTGCCCGCTGGCGGCCGTGGCGCCTCCTGCTGCAGCCCGTCCTGTGACCCGTGGGAAAGAGAACGACCGAGCCCGGCGCTCTGTTCGGGAGCTGGTAGTGCGTTTCGGCATCTAAAGAAACAGGCCTGAATGTTTTGAGTTTGCGTTGTCCATCAATGGAGACTTAAGATAGTGTCCTGATATTCTAAAAAGCTTTTAAATGTACATTTTTCTGAAGAATGCTGAGACATGAGGATAAAATTTTGGTTGCGTATACCTCTCCATACCTGCTTGCTGACATGTTGAAACAAGAATGTATATCTAGTTTATCTACCATTGGTAGAAATAGGACATGAAGGAATTAGCAGATCAGACAGTCCCCAATCTGATAATCTTGTGTCTGTGTTAATTAAATGTATAGTAGGAAGATACTGATTGAATTGCTTGCTCATAGTCTTAGCTGGTGGACGCATCCTTTCTCTTGTCCCCTTAATTGAACATCTTTTGAAAAAAATACTGAAAATTTAGGATTGAAGCAAAAGCCATTTTATGAAATGTTACAAGAGATGATGGTGCGTGTATCATTACTAACGTACCTTTTCTTTTCCTCTTAGCACTAGTTCTACTGGAGGAAGCCCCGTTAGAAAGACAGAAGAAAAGACAGATACAAAACGAACTGTCATTAAGACCATGGAGGAGTATAATAATGATATAACTGCCCCTGCTGAAGACGTCATCATTATGATCCAGGTCCCGCAGTCCAAGTGGGATAAAGATGACTTTGAGTCTGAGGAGGAAGACATTAAATCTACCCAGGTGCCCACAAACATCAGCAAACCTGCTAGTGTTATAAAAAATGTGAGTGCTAAGCCTCCAAACCCTGTAAAACACAGCGAAAAAGAGACAGAGCCTTTGGAGAAAACACAGAAAACCACAAAAGAGGCGAGTTATGAAAGCTCCCAGCACGATGCAAAAAGTTCAAAAAGTTCTGTGTCGAATGAAAAAGGAAAAACCAAAGACCGGGATCATTCGTTGTCAGATAAGGACACTTCTGAGAAGAGAAAGAGCGCTGTTCAGCCAGAGAAAGACCACTCGGAACGTGCAGCTGAGCAAGGAAACGGCAAAAATACTTCTCAATCTTCCAAAGACAGCCGATCTTCAGAGAAACACGACACTGGCCGCGGGTCCACTGCTAAGGACTTCACTCCGAACCGAGACAAGAAGTCTGACCATGATGGCAGCAGAGATCATTCTAGTTCCAAGCGCAGAGACGAGAAGGGGGAGTTTGCAAGGAGAAAAGACTCCCCTTCTCGAACCAGGGAATCTGCGTCAGTCCAGAAAAGTAAACCGAGAGAGGAGCGAGCGGAGCCGTCCAAAAAGGGCACCGGAGAAGCCAAGCGGAGCAGCTACAGCCCCCCGCGTGAGCGGAAACAGGCTGAGCACAAGGCGGCTCACGAGTCCAAGCGTCCGGCGGAGGAACACAAACCTCTGGATAAAAATTCAGGAAAAGAGAAGGAGAAGGAGAAAGAAAAGGAGAAAGAGAAGGAGAAGGAGAAAGAAAAGGAGAAGGAGAAGGAGAAAGAGAGAGAGAAAGAGAAGGAGAAGGAGAAAGAGAAGGAGAAAGAGAAGCATGTACCAGAAGTAAAGAGCAATAAAGAGAAAGAGAAAGAGCCAGCTGGTACTAAACCACCTTTGAAACAAGAATCCCCAGAGGTAAAATCTGAGAAAGAGAACGTGAGTGCACAGAACGATAAGAGCGTGGTCAAGCCCAAGCCTCAGGTAAGCAGCTCCTCACGCCTCTCTTCTGACCTGACGCGAGAGACCGACGAGGCTGCCTTTGTACCCGACTACAACGAGAGCGACAGCGAGAGCAACGTGTCTGCAAAAGAGGAGGAAGCTCTGGGGAAAAATCCCAAAGAGCCAAAGGAAAAGGCGGTTGAAAAGGCCAAGGAGGAGCCGGCGGCGGCCGCCGAGCAGCCCGAGGTGAGTCAGAGCCAGAGCAGCCCCAGCGTGAGCCGCAGCCGCAGCCACAGCCCGTCCGAGAGCCAGACCCGCAGCCACAGCAGCAGCGCCAGCTCCGGGGACAGCCAGGACAGCAAGAAGAAGAAGAAGAAAAAGGAGAAGAAGAAGCACAAGAAGCATAAGAAACACAAGAAGCATAAGAAACACCTCGGAAACGAAACGGAATTGGAGAAGAGCCAAAAACACAAACACAAGAAGAAAAAGTCGAAGAAGAGCAAAGATAAAGAGAAAGATGACCAAAAAGTGAAATCTGTCACTACATAGAACGACAGATAATAACAAAATGACTTAATTCCTAAGTCATCTGTATTAAATTTTGTTAAAATGTAAACGAATTCAAGCGTTGTAAATAATGACATGAAAGACCCTGTGCTGCACTTAAAATATTGCTGCTTGATTATTTGATTTTTACATCAGAGCTTTATAAAAGTGAACATTTTGTACAGAATTGTGAGTTGTGACCATGTAACATGAAAGGTTTTGCTGGGGCATCTTATTTTTAACCACCGTTAATTAGTTTGGGTGGAGTTTACTGTACTGTGAAAATTTTCACATTTGAGGTTTTTTTTAATTGCCTGGCAGAAGAAGCTGGTATCAGTTATAAAATACCAGCAGAATGATTTGCAGAATACATTACAGCCCTGTTATGTCACTTTTTGATTACAATAAAAGGTTTTCAGTAAACTACCCAACGTGACGAGGTTTCCAGTGTAGCTGAACCGTAGCAGAGGAGAGAGGAGTGGCAGAAAACGTCCCAGGGAAGAACTTCCCAGCGGGTTTTACCTGGAAAACCTGGTCAGACTGAATCTCCTGAGGTGCTGCCGAGAGTGCCACGTTTTCATGTGCCAAGTAGGCTTGGTTCGATACTCTAAGAGGCAGTCTGTGGCCCCAGAACAGCCGCTAGGAACCGCTGGCACTGACTGCCTGAAAATAACGTTAACTGTGGAGCTGTCGCGTGTCAACATTGTTCCAGCTTGTTCAGAAAGCTGTTGGCGTTCGCCAGCAAGCACTGACACGGGTTTGAAGATGCCCTGTAATCTGTATTTTCTCTTGAGAGCGCTGATCAGCAGGATGTTTGTGTTTTTAAATAGAAGCTTTAGTGTTTTCATACGGTGGTGCCACATGATACAAACGGCCCCTCCTGTTCGGGGGTTTGGTGGCAGAAAGCCCAGCAGGAGCAACTGGGAGCAACGGCGGGAAACTGGAAAATGTCATTGAATTAGCTTGAGAATTTCAAGACAGACGTAACTTTTAAAAAGGCAGCGGTGGGTGTTGCTCCACTGTCAGAAAGGCGGCGTGCTAAAAAATTCCTCTGGTTGTGCGTTAAGGGCAAAATGTCCCGGTAACAATTGAATTCAGTAGCGAAAGCCCTCGGCTGTTTGGGATTTGCCCCAAGAGTTCTGTTGGAAAGTTCTGTAAATTAAAGCAGCGTTTCAGGGCTTCCTGCTTGCAGAGACTATTTTGTTCAACAAGTGTCACTGTTTGTAGGTACCACTGCTGGGGTATTGAGCAGTACAGAAATAGTCAAATAATAACTCGTCTTGCTTTGCAGTGGGGTCCCTGTCACGTTGAACTATTGGGTTAGGAACCGAGCGTCCCGTGTTTCTGATGGTGAAAACAGGAACAAACCAGAATTGGTGCTGGATTCCACTGCCAGGCTTTGTACCTTTTTGTGCCGAGGCGTTCTGGGTGGGTTCCCGCTGTTTCTGCACAGGGTGGTGCAATGTGCCGATAAGCTGCTGGGGTTTTTATTTCCCAGCACCAGCAAGCCCGGGTCTGTCGTGGTTGTTCCGTGTGCTCGGCCAGGGACTCGAGTCCCGCGGGTGGCCACGGGCTGCGCGGGACTGGACTGACCCCTTGTGGAGCTGTCCCCTTGTGGAACTGTCCCCTTGTGGGACTGGACTGTCCCCTTGTGGAGCTGTCCCCTTGTGGGACTGGACTGTCCCCTTGTGGAGCTGTCCCCTTGTGGAGCTGTCCCCTTGTGGGACTGGACTGTCCCCTTGTGGAGCTGTCCCCTTGTGGAGCTGTCCCCTTGTGGAGCTGTCCCCTTGTGGGACTGGACTGTCCCCTTGTGGGGAACAGGGGATGGTGCCTTTTGCACCGGGCTCTGGTTCCTTGGCCAAAGGACACAGACAGTGCAGGACTGGGTGACATGGGACTGTCCCTGGAGTTGGGGTGTGGGTGTGTTAATGATGCTTTATTATCAAGGCTCAGAATAATTAGTAAACATGCGTGGAAGCAAGATTTTGGATGTTTCTTTATGGAGTAGCTCCATAAAACCAGGTAAAATTGTGTATTTTTACATAACTTTGTGCTGAAAACTCTTGTCGAATGCTGTTGGCGATGCCTGCCTTGGCGCTCAGTTAAATCCGCTGTTCTCAGAGCACTGGGCGGCATTGCTGACGGTTTCTCCGTCTCCTGTGAGTTCGGTTTAGTCCGTGCTGTGGGCTCCGGGGGTGCCGCGGCGCTCTGGCCTGAGCAGGTGACTGGCGGTTGTGTGGAGGAGTTTCCCAGGGCAGTGTCTGTGCCCGCGGCGGGGAGGGAGCGCCGGGCAGCGCGGCCGGCACCGGAGTCACAGCTCCCAGGCTGGCGGAGCTGGCAGTGGGAGAACCCCAGCAGAACCCCCCGCACCGCCCCAGAGGCGGTGACACGGCTGGCACCCCCGCTCTGGGGCGAGGGCGCGGTGCCGGGGAGTGGTGAGCACGGTGCTGGGTGGTGGTGAGCGGGGTGGTGGTGAGCACGGTGCGGGGTGGTGGTGAGCACGGTGGTGGTGAGCACGGTGCGGGGTGGTGGTGAGCACGGTGCGGGGTGGTGAGCATGGGCAGGTGGAGAGCTCGGAAAGCCAGGACACAAAATCTGGTTAGAACCCCCAGTAATTGTTTTGCATTTTAAAAGTAAAGGCCAGGAAGGAAAATCTTACACCTGTTGTTTAATGAGAGGGAAGAAAATGGTTGAAACAGCAGCGGGACATGCATTTGCTTCATCTCCACCAGTTTTGGGGAGATTTAGTTTAGTAAAATACAGGGCTCCCGGGCTAAAGACAAAGAGTACGTTAAACAAGGTGTGAGCTCAGTTCTTGACAGCTTCTGCCAGCTGCCTTTCCTGACTCCGAAGGCACTGTGGGTGTGATGGTGAGCGGGCGGTGGGTTTGTGGGCGGTTGGCGGGGATCGTGCTGTGTGGTGGGCACCGGCGCGCTGGGGAGGTGCTGTGGGAGCACAGGGGATGGAGACGCGCCTGGGGCGTCTGCTCTGCCCCACAGCAAACCCTGGTCCCGCGGCTGGGTCTGTGACGCTGTCACCGAAAGAGCGGTGACGGGCTGGGCCCCCGGTGGCCGTGGCGGGTGAGGAGCAGCCGCCCAGCTCCGCGGTGCTCGCCGCGGTCGGTACCCGCGGGCCGGAGGATGCCGCGCTTCGCTGCACAGCCCGTGAGAGCCACAGCCAGGCCTGGCACGGAAACGTCGCGACGCGTCCGAGCCGGCAGGGTCCCGGTGGCTGCGCTGGTGCGAGGCGGCCGGCTCTGCGGGCTGTGCTGTCCCTGTCACCCACAGGGAGGTCCCGTGGGCAGAGGCACCGCTGTGTATTCTGTGGTGTCCGGGCGTTCCGGTCACCCCGCCCCTCACCTGCTCGTCCCCTCCGTCGGCTGTCGGGGCCGTGGGAGGAGGGAAGCGCGTGGTCAGGTTTCGGTGTGCGGCTCGCTGTGTCCGGGGCTGCACTGTTCCTTACTGAACGTTCTGAAGGCCCGAACCTCAGTGCCGGCAGAAGCGCAGCTTGTGAAGAAATGGTTGGGGCCGAGTTGTGTTTTGTGTTCTTGCCTCGCAAGCTGAGGTGCTCACTCTTTAGAGGCTGCGTTTTGTATTGAGATGGGGTCAACTGAGATTTGCGTTTTGCATCGTTGCCCTGGAACTGGGTTCCACAGGAAGGTTTTTAGTACAAAACAGTGGTGTGGCGAGCTCCGCTGTCCCTGCGGGTGGATCCTGCGTGTGCGGAAGGGGCAGCTCGGGGGTCACCGCGTGGGGACCTGCCGGCCCTGGCTGTGCTGGGGCCGCTGGGAGGGGACCTGGCAGGAGCGGCCCCTCCTCGGGGGGCAGCCGTCAGCAGGCCAGGCGGGGCAGGCAGAGGCAGCCCAAGGTTGGAGGAGGCAACGCCTCTGAATGAGCCTAATTCAAAAGAAGAGCTAATCCGGGCCTAGAGCTCCCAGCAGTCCCGCCGGGCTGGGGCTGCCGGGGCAGTGGGGGAGTGCGCCGGGCTGGGGCAGGAGGCTCCCGAACCGCGGTGGCGGTCGGGGCTCTGCCGGCCCTGGGCCCGGGGAGCGGGGCTGGGCCCTGCCCGGCGCTCAGGGCGCTCTCACCCCTGAAACCTGCGGTTACCTTCACCTGTTCACCTCTAGCTGAGAAACACACGGCGCGTGAGGGCAGAGTCAAATAACACAGCAGTCGTCGTCTCTTCCAAAACACGTTTGATGTTTTAAACATCTGCAGATGGATTTTGCTCTCTCTGGATGCCGAACGGGAAGCCGTGGGCTCCTCGTTATCTGTAACTTCTTAGTTTCTGCCACCGCTAGTGTTGAATCCATTAATTACAGTTGCACTGGGAGGTTGCTGCTTTAAACATTCCAACCTCTCTGCTTTTTGCTGGGCTAAATCCGTTTGCGAGGCTTTGCGGGTGTCTGAGCGCTCTGCCCAGGGCTGGCGCTGGGGCCTCCTAAGGGCGGTAGAGCAGTTTGCTTGGGGGTGTCTTTCATTCGCCCCCCTAACGTATCATCTTGGAGTCAGTTTCAATCAAAAGTGAAACGTTTGGATGATTCCCAGCTTTCTTTTAATTCCCTTCTGTGTAGAATATGCTGTAGATTTGATAAAGCATAAAATTAGGTATTGGAAAGCCAGCGCAGGCACTTCTCGCTGCCTTGTCCAGGGGGGCACCAGCTTATAAAATAACAGGCTTGCTTTGTCCAAAATCCACCTTGTTGGCCTTTTTTTGCTGAATATTTGGTGGTTCTCAAACCATTTACCTGCAGCCCATCCTGCCGTTGCACCGTGTCTCCGGCAACGTGTGGCCCCGTTGGCTTTTCTGGGTGCAAACCAAACCCTGACACACAGTGAACAAGGCGGTGGCTCCATGACGGGCACGGGCACCCGTTCCCGCCGGCTCGGGAGGGGTGAACCGCAATGCCGGGGGGTTCTGGCTCCCTGCTCGGTGTGTGCGGGATGCCCGGGGAACCGCGGGGCCCTCGGAGACGGTCCCGCTCCACAACAGGTGTGGGATGGCGGCGCCTTTCCAGACCCACCGCACCGTGTTCATCGTCTGTGCACAATGCCCCGTTGGGTCGTACCGGGCGGCTCTAGCAGGGGAGGCACCGGGAGGGTTTTGGAGGAGGAGGAGGGTGGGGGTGAGGAAGATGCTGCGCGGAGCACAGGGTGCCAGGAGGACACACCCTGAACGGCTGCGGTGGAGCCCGGCCCGTCCTCACGTCCTGTCCTGCTCCGCCGGGTCTGTCGGCACCCGCTTCCTCGAGGGGTAAACGCGAGTTGACTGATTAGCAACCATGCATTTGGTGGTGAAATTCCTCAGCTTTAGTTTATACCAGCTCTGCTCTGGCCCGACCCCCCGGCAGCCCTGGCCGGGTCCCCTCCCGCCCGTCACCCCCACAAATGGGGCAGGATGAGGATTTTGCAGGTGGATTTTTCATCCCCATCTCGTGCGTGTTTGCACGCGCCTGGGCTTCTGTCGCCCTTTTGTGAGCAAAACGGTTGTTTGGTAGCAACGAGCAAGGGCTCCTTGCCAAGTCTCCCTAATTAAGATTAAGCATATGCAGATTTGCCTTGTTTTCAGCTAATGACAGCTGCAAACAGTAATTTGTCATGCTCGCTGACTGTTGATTGGTAAGACGAGGCCATGCGAGGGTTGAACCCAATCTGTGGTGGCCGGGGCTCAGCCCGCGCCCTCGGTGCTCCCAGCGCCGGGCTCTGCTGGAGCTGGGACTTCTCCTGGTTTGTTTTCGGTGTTGCCATCAGCGCAGACAGATCGTGATGTTTTCATGGGAAAACCAAGAGAGATGCCTGCATGCGTATCTGACGTTTGTCGTTCCAAGCCAGCAGCCTTCATCAATTTTCTGCAAACTGAGAACCAAAGCAGAGACTTAGCTGTCCTTCCCCGGAGCAGCTCAGGAGGCACCTTGGCATCTCTCCAGAATGCCTGGGCTTTCTAAGGACACTCTCAAAAAGAGCTTGATTTCATTATTTTTTTAATTATTATTAGGCTGATGGAAGGATAGAGCCTTTTTGACAAAAGGATGCCCGAGCAAATGATGTACTCTGTGTCGCAGATGGAAACACTCTGCGTTGTTTTAAGGACAGCATGGAAATGAGGACATGGTGGAAAAAATAGTCACTGCAGAGATAGAATTCTGTTCTGTCTGACATACATTCTGCCCGGCCACCGTGGCCCGGGGCCGTGCGGCTGCTCCCCTGCCCGAGCCCGGCGGAGGGGACACGTGTGGGCCGCGCTCAGCCGCGCTGGGGGCTCCTCCCGGGGTAGCTGGGGGGTTCCTGTAGGTCTCTCCCAGCATCCAGGGCAGTGGGGGGGACCCCTCCGGCCCCAAGGGTTTGCCCAGGGCAGCTCCTGCTCTGCCCCATGGACGGGGGTGCCCTGAACTGGGGTGCTGGGCTGGGCTGCGCCCCGGAGCTGCTCGTCTGCCGGGTACGTCCAGGCTGCCCACGCTGAGAGTTTGTGCCTCTGACCCTGAGGGCCCCGAGCAAACCTCGCTGGGGCTGAGATGGGGACACAGCCCCGAGCTGGGGAGAGGCAGAGACCCCCCCGTCCCGTCCCATCCCGTCCCATCCCTCCCATCCTGTCCCTCCCATCCCGTCCGCTCCCGTTTGCAGCCCCAGCCGCTGGGCCCCGTGTCCCCGTGCCCAGCCCCGGTGCTCGGCTCTCACCGCGGCCCCAGCTCTGAAACGAGCCCGCTCTCCTCCCATGAGGAGCTGAGTCAAACGCTCAGACACTTCTGAGACCATTTTGGAGCGTTCCTGATTTTAATTGAGTTTACTTAATTATTATTTACTTTGACTGAAGAAGCTGTTGTATTTAAATAACTCTGTTTTTGCCAAAACGCTGTCACGGAGGAGCTGCTTTCCCGTCGGGAGCCCTCGAACACGGGCTGCCTTCCAGGCCCCGGGCTCGGCGGGCGGGAGCGTCACGGCTGGCGCTGCCCCGGCCGGAGCTTCGTGCTGCTTCCAAACGCGCCTCGAGCGTTTCCGGTGGAGCCGGCGGGGCTGGAGCTCTGGGCTGAGCTCTGGGTTGAGCTCAGGGCTGGAGCTCAGGGCTGAGCTCTGGGCTTGTTTCTGGTTTTTTGGGGGGGATGGGGGGTGTTTTTGTGTGGGGTTTTTTTGTGGGTTGTTTTTGTTTTGTTTGGGTAAATTACAGTTCAACAGCTTCCTAATTGTCCTTGGAGCCTGAAATACCAGCTCTCGACAGCTGCGACTTTCCGTCTACCACCGATGCTTTGCCATCTCGCGCCTGGGGCAGAGCCAGGCAGGTGACATTCCACGGGACCCGGATCCCCACCCCCAGGCTGGGTGGCAGAGGCTCTGCTGCGCTCCGGGGGCTCCCGCTGTGCCGCAGGACGGACAGACGGACGCACACTGTGGAATCCTGCTGCGGCTCCATTCCTGAGGTCAGGGTCCGGGGTTACGTTTGGGATCCCGCTTTGGCAATGGGGCCGTTTCCGTGGGTCAGCTCGTGTCCCTGGGCCCTGGGCTGTCCCGGGGAGGCTGGGGGGACGGGGCAGGCGGGAAGGGGCGGGAATCCCAAAGGCCTGAGCCCAGCAGCCCTTCGCCGGTCACTGGAACAGCCGCTCATGGAGAGGCTGCAAAGCAAACTGGAGCCCGGCGCAGGTGCGTGGGTGCGGCGCTGCCCTCCCGCTCCCATCGCGCTGCGGCTCCGACGGGCGCCGTGGGGCCTCACGAGCACCTCGCATGCGGCTGCCCTGGCTGCCCAGGGATCCGTAACTGCCACACGGAGGAGGCAGGAAAAAGCTCCCGTTTGTACGGGACCGTTCTCCGATCCAAGCTGCTGGATATTCAACAGAAATCATTTGTGACCTATATTCGGCGTAATTGCTGTTATTGCAGGGCTGGCAGCGGCAATGTCAGTGCGAGAACCACAGGACGCGGCCCTCTCTGCGTTGGTTGTGCTGGAGGGGGTTCGGCAGCACCGGTGTCACCGCCCGCCGCTTCGCCAGCGTCTCCCTGCTCCCCAGAGCTCCTGCTGCCCCAACCCGTGATGCAAAGACCGTGCAGGTGTAAAGAAAATACAGAGCAGATCGAACAGGGTGAGGTGAGGTGAGGTGAGGTACATCCCCCCCGCCGTGCTCGGGGCGTGGAGGGGCCCTGCGCCGGGGCTGCCCCGGGGACGGGGGTGGGCTCACCCAAAGGTGCGTTTGGAGCTGTGGTGCTGCTGCCGGGAGCCCCGTCCCCCACCCCTCTCGTTGTCCCCCACCCCTCTCGTTGTCCCCCACCCCTCTCGTTGTCCCTCGGCCCGTTGTGTCTGATTCGCCCAGCTCATCTGGTTTGTGCGGGACGGGGCAGCCGGACCTGCTCCCTGTGCTGAGTGCTGCCCGTCCCGTCCCGCGCCGCAAGGGTTTTTGCACCCAGTAACGCTACTTCCCTATCATTTGGTCTCCTTATTTGGTATTTCTTTAATAATTAGTGGCAGATTTTGCACTCATGTTTGCAATTATCTGAATGCCTTTGGGACATGTTCTGCCAGATAATTGAATCTCCTTGGTATGTGACCGCGAAGATTGTTAGTGAGTGCAGGCTGGAGCCGGAGAGCGTTTTGGTGTCATGTTAAGACAAATTAGGCTTTTTCATTTTAAAAAACTAACAGAAACAACACATTTTGCTTTGCTGTCGTCAGCAAAAGCTTTGCTGAAGGCCTGTGTTGGAGAGGGAAATACGTTATTATCAGTAATTAACTGGCTGTACTATTTAATTACATGCAGTGGTGCTTTCCTGGGCTGCAGCAAATCCCCAACTGACGGTGCGGGCAGGGCCGGGGGCAGGACAGCGGGTCTCCGGCCGGACAGACGGACGTCTCCATGCAGCCTGGCTGGGGGGGCGAGAGAGGGGCCCCTGTGCCCAGCCCCCGCGGTGGTGCTGCCCCCGCCCCGGCAGCTCCCAGGTCCGTGTCCCTGTCCCTTGAGCTGCTCTTAACGTTTCACTTTTTCTGTTGTAGCGCGTAACGCTGGGATTTGCAGTGCCGATCTAGGGAAAGGAAACTCCCAGCTCCAGAGCCGTAACAGAGTAAGTGCTGTGCAGCCTCTAAGAGCTTCGCCAGGGGAAGGCGAGGGGGAGCAGGGGTGGAACCGGCCCTTCGGCTGCTGCCCGGGGACACCCCCCCGCGGGTTCGAACCTCTGCGTGCCCCTTTGCTCCCGCTCTCACCTGGGCAGGTTGGGTGTTTGATTCCCCTTGTGACAACACGGTGGGTGCACAGATCCCTCGGGTGACGTCCCCGCATGGTGGTCCCGTGGCCGTGGGGGGGGGCGCAGCTGGCCCCCCAGGACACAGCACCCGCTGTGCTGCTGGCACTGAGGCGGCCGCAGGGCCTCTGAGCACCCGTGTCCCGTAGCCCCCAGGTGCCTCGGTGCTCGTGTCCTGCCCGTGGCCCTGCCCTCGCCACGGGGCGTCCGCCACGGGGTTAACGTTGTGCCAGCCCCGCGTGTCCCTGCCGAGCGGCCGCGCTGCGCCCCAGCCACAAAGCGGTTAATCGCTGTTGATCGCGGCGTGCTCGGCTCTCGGAGGCAGCGCGATCCTCCCCGCTCTCCAGGGACCTCATGGCATTTTGCCCAGATGGCATCGGGCTGCGTCTCAAGGACATAACACGGCGCCTACGGCTCGGTGCGGCAGCGCTGGAGTGACAGATGAAGCCGGGGCGCTCCGTCATCTCTGCCGAGAGGGAAAAAAACCTCCTGAAGATGCCGGGTCTCCCGCCGGCCGCTCCCTTTCGCCTCCACGAATGAGCTGGGACCCAGCGGCCGCCCGGCTCGCGTCGTGCGGGGCAGCGCCGGCCGAGCACGCGGGGTCCCCGCACTCCGCAGCGTCCCCTCCCGCCNGCCGGGCAGGGAGCAGCGGGGTGGCGGGGCCGCCCGGGAGCGAGGCGGGGGCTGCGCCGAGCCCGCGCGGTTGTTTTCTGTCCTGTCTGCCCCGTCCCCGGCGCCCCCGCAGCCGCACGGGCAGAGGGGCTGCAGCCGGCCCGGCGCAGGAGCCCCCGCCCCAGCCGCGCGGTGTGAATTTTGGGGCTGTCACGTGCTGGGGCGGCAGTTGGAGTCGATGATCTTTGAGGGTCTTTCTGACTCAGGGTGTTCTGTGATTCTGTGACCCACAGCTGTGCAGGGAGGGGCAGCCCCCGGGGACCCCGCACCGTGGGCTCTGATCCCGTGCCGACTGACCCCACACGGACAGCACCAGGGGTGCTAAATCCTGCTCTCCTGGGCCTTTGAGCACCAAGGGGACACTCACGGTGACCCCGACGGGTGGCAGCACGAGGGACAGTTGGTGTTTTCGGGGCACTGGTGGGAGCGGTGGTGCACGTCCTTCCCAGCGGGGTGGCCGTGACACCAGCTGTGTGGCACATGGCCCCGGCACCTGCGATGTCCTTGCTCAGCTGAGTTTTCTCCCTGTGTTGGCCGCTGGAACCAGCAGGGAGATGATGACGTGGGGACGGGAACAGGAGGGCACGAGCTGCTCGCGGGTGGGAGCTGTGGCCACGTGTCACCCATTCAGTGACAAAAGTGTCTTGAGGAGGGACCCACCGTCAGACAATGGGCCAGGCCGGCACTGCAGGGCTGGCCTGCGGGTGCCAAGAGCTGCAAGTTGCTTGATCCCGGTGGTTTTGCACCCGTTTTGGCTCCCCGGAGTGGGACTGTGCTGGCACTGGTCCCCTTCCCATCAGCTGAGCCGCTGCCTCTTGCACCAGCCCTGAGCTCTCGTGGTGCTCTGGGAAGCTCAGCGAGCGCCTGTTAACACATCGGCACGCGCCAAATTCACCAAGAGCACCAGGCACGTCCCACCGATGGGAACAAGGGCCCAGCCCCTCGTTCCCCGTGCCCGGCGAGGGGCTGGCACGGCGGGTGCTCTGCCCTCACCCCGGTGCCGGGAGCGGAAGCTGCAGCCACCGGCACCCCGGGCAGGAGCCGCCGTTCCCCTGCCACGCACACAGCTGATTTAATATGAAATGAAAATTGGGTTTGTTTTTCTCTTTTTTTTTTTTCCATTCCTGCGGCGTGTGGCCAATGGAGTGTTCCCTCGCCGCGGTTCGTTAGAGCCGGCACAGCCGCAGACACTCGCTTCCAGCGGCCGCCGTGTGCCGGGAATGCCAATGAAGCTGCCGGCACGCAGCAAACTGCAGAGCGTGTTTGTCCTGAATGCAGAATAATTAATGGTTTAGAGGAATCAAGTGAATTATGCTGGAGCTGTTGCCCAATTAGTTAAACTAATTGCAAAGTAAGGAGGGCTACCAGGGGCCCAGTGTCCCACGGCAGCCGCGGTGTCCCCATCGCCACCCAGCCCCGCCACAGGAACCGCACCGAGCTGCACCGCTTGATTTTCATAGGGAAAATGTTCTTATTTGTTTATCTGATTTGTACGTCTGTGTGCACACAGAACTAGATTTTTAATTTCAGGCTGTCGGTGCCCAGCAGAGCTGTGGCTGGTTTGTAACTGGGTCCTCTTCCCCAGTACCACATCCCCCCGAGCGGTCGCGGTCCCCGTGTCCTGCCCCTGTCACCGCTGTCACTGTCATTGCCAGCAGCGGGTTCAGCCCCTCTGGTCCCACGGCACCACGGGGAGGTCGTGTCAGGCAGAGGGGGAAGAGATGTTTGTTTGTGCAATCACGGTAACGTATGTGCGCTGTTACTTTCCGCTTAAAATTATGAATATTTCAAATACTGCAAAATTCTGCACTTGATATGGCAGGAACAACCATTCCGAAGGGTTCTGCCTCTAAGTCTGGCTGTAAAAATAGATAAATATATCTATGTATTTTTATATATACCTGTATCTATACGTAGCCAAGGGTTTCCGTAGGGCGGGGAGCGCCCCGCGGTGCCGCGGCAGGACCAGCCCTGGCTTTGCGCGGCGGGGGGCGCCCCTTGAGTTGTGCTTCCCCCGGATCCGCTGTGACAGATCGCGGCTTGATGGAGTCGCAAACGCCGAATAGCGACAGAGGCGTCAATTTAGTTATTAACAAAGGACGGGATTCAAATGGCGCTGGCACGGCTCCAAGGCGCAGGAGCTTATGAGGAGCGCGGAGGGTGTATTAAATATTCATCGAAATCTTGGCATTTCGTTCCCGTCTCTCGCTCTCCTGCCCCCTCCCCCCAAAAATTATTTGGTTCTAAAGGTTAGAAGCCTACTTCAAAAATTAATTATTTCATTAACCCCTTATAAATTAGATTTTTACAAGTAAGTTTTTTAGGGTCGGCGCAAAATGGGTCATAGTGGCACTTCATCAGGTTTGCTCGTCACGTGAGGCCTGACCCCGGGCACGTGATGGTGCCGGCCGATGCTCACGGCAGCATGTGACCCTAAATGCTGCGTGAGCTCAAAAAAAAAAGAAAAGAAATTTCAATACAAAAATACAAGCAGGTCTGTCTCCTGCCGTCACCTGCCCGGGGGTGGTTGAGCCGTACCTGCCGCCCGGGCGCCGGCGGGCGCGGGGAGCTCCGTGCCGGCGCCAAGCCCTGCCCTCCCGTTGGCACCACGGCTCCCCATTTGGTGAGTTAACAGATCCTTCCAGCAATTAATTGGCAGCTCTGCTCATTAGCATGCCGGCGCGGGCGGGTGCTCTGCCGCCTGCAGCCTCGCGCCGCGGGAGCCGCGGCCGGCCCTGGGAGCAGGCGCTGCCCTCGGGGCGTCACTTTGGGGTGCGTGTCGGTGCCGCCGTCCTCCCGCCGCCCCATCGCGGTGCTGCACAAAGGGCTCCCGCGGGCAGGGGTCTGGGCGCCGCTGGTGCTGCTGCCTCCACGCGGGGATGGGAACAGGGACGTGTCCCCAGCGAGGTGGCTCTGGGGGGCTGGTTCCCTTCCCTTCCCCATCCAAGGGCTGTTGGTGCCGGGTGCTCGTAGCCCTGGAGATCCGCGCCCGCCGGTGACGCTGGGCTGCCGATGTCCAAGTGGCGGCTCTCGGACAATGTGGGGTTTATCTTGCTCTCGGCCGGTGCCCCGGTGCTCCCCAGCGATGTCCCCGCTGCGGTGGGGCCGCTTGCTCTCCCCTGCGAGGGGAACGAGGGTTGAATCTGTAATGCCGGCGGCGCGGGTGCCGGCGCAGCCCGGCCGCGGGAGCCGGCGCGGCGGTGCCCGTCATTAGGATGCAGGTCCACGGCCATCTCCCTGGAGACCCTGGGAACCGAGCGCGGGGGACCCGCTGTCTGGTGGGGCTGGCGGCCGCGCTGGGAAGGGGCAGCTGCACATGAATCACCGCCCTGTTCCAGCGCCGGCCTTTGTTCCCCGCACATTGTCAGAGGGAAACGGGAGAGAAAAGCGGAGCGGCTCGGGCGCAGCCGCGGTGCGGGGCAGACAATGGGCCCGGCCCGCTCGCGCATCCCACCGCGCCAACGCAGCCAATGCACTTTCACATATCAGTAACAATTTTTTTTTTTTGTCCTTGAACTAATTATCTACAAAAGCTCTTTTGAGCTGACAGTGAATGTGAGTTGCTGTTCTGGTGTGGCATTGTAACTGTAGCGATCCCATATTTAATACTCCGGGAATACTCGGGCATTCCCGGGCGATCATTAGCTCCTTTGTGCCACTGAAGGAAGCCATATGTTTCAGAAACATCTTTAAAGATGCTTGCAGAAACAACAAAAAAAGGGATTTCTGTGTGTTGCTGAATGCGGCTGCCAATCACCCGGCATCCCGCACTGGCTCCCTTGTGCTTGCCTGGAACGTGAGGTGGCGGCGGCAGCTTCGGTAAATATGAGCTCGTGTTTGTAGTCAGGATTTGCCGTCTGGGGGAATGAGCTGTGCAAGATTTAATTGGCACAAGTGTCTGCCCTGCCCCTTTTGCACATTTGCTGGCTCTCCCAAGTCTAACTCTTTTTTAATTTGATTGGGAGGAAGCAACTTCCGTGGTGTCGCTGTTTGAGAATAATTTTTCTCTGCTGCTTGTGCAGATTTGGTTGACTTGCAGCTAGCTCTCCCTGAGAACGGGCCCTTGAACAGACAAGTGACCCGGGCCCCGCTGCGCCGCCCCCGGCTCGTTGCTGCAGCTCTCCCCGGAGCCCTTTGCTCACACCCTGTATTTTTATGCAGTTTAATTGGCTTTGTAATAGTTTTGTGGCAAGCAATTCTGCTCCCGTCAAAACGCGCTCGTGTGAATGTTCCCCTGTGGTATGAAGGAGACAAGTAGGAAGGACAATTGATCCCTGCCAGCTGCGCGGGCGCAGGCGAGCGCGGCACGGCCGGGCTGGAGGTGCCAGCGCCGGGGCTGCAGCCGGGTGCGGAGACCCACGTACTCAGGGAAACAGCCCGTGAGGACCAGGAGGCTGCTGCCACCGGCCCCGCAGCGGGACAGGACCGGGGAGGTTGTGTTCAGCTGGGGTTTAATCTGCAAGGGCTTTGAGTGCGGGTTTGCCCTCGGGCTCCGGCCGTGGGGAGCCCTGTGCCCGGCTGGGGTGGCTGCAGCCCCGTGTGGGGCTGCAACCTGCGCGTGTCCCCCAGGGAGCAGGAGCTGGTTCCTGGGGTCCCTTCCGCGGTGCCACTGAGAGGACGTGGTGCCAGCCCCGTGCCAGCCTGGGGTCCCTCCCCGTGCCGTGTGGGGTGCGCAACCCCCACACTGCACACCCGCAGCCCCGTGTGCAGCGGTGGGCACAGCTCCCGCTGGGTGCCAGGACCTCTCTGCTGGGTGTCTCGGGGTGCAGGACCCCCCTGGGTGCAAACCTGCTGCTGTGCCCCGGTTTTGCTGGCCAGCGAGTGGAGTGGCTGAATCCCACTGCAGCATCACCCCGAGCCACAGCCAGCCCCATGCAGGGAGCCTTCCTCCCCCTCCTCCTCTCCCCATGGCCTACCCCCAGCTTTGGGGTGGCAGCAGAGGCCCATCCTGGCAGGACCAGCTCCTGCCCCCTGTGCCCAGCTCCCCAGGCAGGATGGACCCTGGGGCTGCCCCGGGCACTTTTCTTTCAGACCCTGGCTGCCTTGCCCAGCGATTCACACGCAGATCACCCTCCTGAGGAGCTCGGGAGCCGCAGGTCAGCGGAGGCAGCCGTGCAAAGGGGGGACACAAGTGCCAGCTGGGGGCCAGCGCCTGGGACCTTCCCCTGGACCAGGGACCTTCCCCAGGGACCTTCCCCACGGTCCCCCCGGGTTTGCGGGGCCGCTGTGTCCACAGGGCCCTGCACCCTGTGGGTCCCACAGTTGGCGCTGCTGCTGAGTTTGCTCCGTACCCGTGGGGCCTGCTGACATCCCACTTCCCACCACGAGAGTGGGAGCCCTGCAGGACTGAACCCCCAGGACTGAACCCCCAGGACTGAGCCCCAGGACTGAGCCCCAGGACTGAGCCCCAGGGCTGAGCCCCAGGACCTGTCCCCATGGTGTCCCAGCTCTCGCAAACCCCGGGTGATGCTGTGCAGTCCCTGGAGCCGCAGGAACCACCCGAGAGCAGAGGAATTCGGAATGAATTCATCAAAGGCTGTTAACAAATGGCTGGTAATTAAGAAGGCTGCCAGCAAACGGAGCGTTTGCTGTGTGTGGCCCCCGGGAGGCTGCTGGGGGCGGGGAGTCCAGGCAGGGCTCTGCAGGGTGTCTGCTCCCACCCCAGCCCTGCTAAGCCGGGCTTTGTAGAGCCCAGCCTGGGCACACTGCGCGGGATTGTCTCAGTGGGCTGGCTGTTTGCTTCTGCTTGTTCAGGTTGATGTCCAGCTTCTCCTGTGATAGATTAAAGCCCGGGGATCTGTTTCTTCCAAGATGCAGTGCTGCATAGTGTAGGAATGGATTTAAACCCAGGTGGGCAAAGCCCATCGCTGGTCCCATTAGAGGAGGGTCCCTGTCCCCCCAACCCCCATCTCCAGGTGTCCCCGTCTGCCTGCTCTCCGGGTTCCCCATCCAACAGCCGGCACATGAAGCAGTGCTCTGCGTCTTGATTTAATAAGTATCTGGAAATGTCATAAAAGATTATGTGATATATCACACATATATATATATATATATGTGATAATAAAATATCAGATGCAGGAGAATGACTAGCCAAAAGGCATTTGAAAAAGGGAAGAGTGTAGACACAGGAGATTAAGACACTAATTCCCATCCCTCGTATGTCCTCCGTCTTCCCATGTTTTGACAGACAGAAATAAATGCCCCCTCTTCCTGTGAAGCACTATCAGCCTCTCCTTGCTGTACTGGAACCGCGGGGTGCCCACAGCCCATTTATTCTCAAGATTTGATGCTTTATCACTTTCAAAGGGGTGACTCGGCCAGCTCATCACATATTCCCACTGCAAGCACTTGCACTTAAAGGGCAGATAAAGATTCTGGTGGTAATTGCTAAATTTGGTTTTTGACCCTCTGAAGTATCTCTGCAAATTAAAGACCTGCAATTTGTGCCTTTGTTTAGACTGTGTAACAAGACAACAGGAACAAAGACAAAAAGCAAAATTAAATATAACTCACATGAGTGTGGAGGTGCCAGAGGGTCCCTCTGTAACTTGGGCTCTCTGAAAGTAAGAGCTGTGGGTTGTTGGTTTTTTTTCTTATGAATATAGCTTTGAACCATATAAAATGCCAGTAAATTCCCAAGCCCAACACCAGTGCAATAAAGACAGGAGCCAGATCAGCAGCTAAGTGATGGATGTGTTAATGTTTTAATAGGCTGACCACCTCATAAATAATTTGCTCAGTTCTAGAGTAATTGACCTGGTCACAGCGGTAATAAAGGGCTGTCCCCTGGGTTCTTGTTCAAAGGTTCAGCAAACCCTGCCAGGGAAAGTCTTAAGTGGCTTTTAACAATATATATTTTATATTGTTACAGTCTAGCACCCTGCTAATTCAGCAGCCAGGGCAAACACCCTCCGTTCAGCTCTGTGGATATTTCAGTTAAAAAAAAACAGAAATGATAGCCCAGAGAGACTTTTGTGGGTGAGCGCTGTTTGCTGTCTGGGGATGGGGACGGGCGGGGGGCGTCCCGGTGCGGCGGTTGGGGTCCCCGCAAACGCACCGGGACGGGGCTCCCTGCAGCTGGTGTGTGCGTGCAGGGTGTTCCAGCTGCTCACCGGCTGTTCCCTGCGTGCCCTGGGCGCTCCCGCCCTGCGCTGGGGGCTCCCCTTGCGCGCCTTCCCGCAGCTCTGCTCCGCCTGGGGCAGGCAGCTGCTTCCTCGTGAGCTTTTCTAACCTTTGGTGTCGTGGGGCCAGGCAGTTCATGGCATCTGCAACTCTACCTATAGCCATAGTGAGTTTCTTTTAAATTTTTTTGCACTGTTAATTCAAGCTTAACAAAACTCGGCTGCGTCTCAGCAGGCTGATGTTGTTCTAATTGTGTGGTGCTGTGGGATTTGTCGCATCAACCGCTTTGTGGTGTCTGTGGGATGGGCCAACGTGGTCGTGTTTCTATAGCTGCAAATACAGAAGATACTGAACACCGGAGTAGTTTGTCAAGTAAAATCAATGGCAAACATCTCCAGTGCTGCTCCTCCAGTACAAGGGCGTAATTAAATCTGAGACAGTGCAGAAACAGCCCTGTTTTGGAAAAGGGACCAGTGGGGTGACCAGACTGTGCTGTGCCCCCTGCTGCTCTGCAGGGGCTGCTGAGCCCGAGCTGCCGGGCACCCGCGTCCCCCCACCAGAACCGCCCTTCCCAACATCCCTCCTCGCCGGCCCTCCTGCACACGCGGCCTCAGCCCGATCGTCAGAGGCAAATGTGGCTGTAATGAAAAGTAAATTTAATATCCTCACCCCTATTTTTGTAAATTAGTATAACCGTCAGCTACAGAATAAATGATACCTAATTAACCATTGGGGGAAGTTCACGCAGGAGCGCTTGGCTGTGAGGTGATCATAGGGAAGCACGATCAGTGACGGAAAATGAACAAGATGCTGGCTGTAGGAAACTGTAATTACAGAGGACTGACATACTGTGAGCTGTTTATGATAATGAAGTGGTGCATCAAATCAAATTAACCTTAGTTATTTAACACAGAATGCACCGAGGACTCGTCTCACTAGATGCTGAATCCAAAACCGGAGCAGTCGCTGAAGTCAGAAAAGCGGCTCCAACGCAGGCACGGGCGGTGGCTTTTATTTAAGATGGGTTGACTGCGGCCGGCCGGGCTGTGCGATGGCGAGGGCCGGCGCAGGCAGGGAGCGGCAGAGCCGCCGCCAGCAGCCCGGGACGCGGCGGCGCTGCCGGGGAGCCCGATCGCCACCGCCCGTGCGTGGGTGGGGGATCGCCCAGGGCAGCTTCGCTGGGCGAGCGGCCGTCGCCCCCGAGCCCCCGCCATGCGCTCGGAGCCCCGCACTGCGCCCACAGCAAGGTGGGTATTGCACCCGGGACGGGGTAACAAAGCCGGGGGGTTGGTCTGGGTCCGGCGGCAGGACGGCAGGGGGTTCCCTGCCCGGTGTGCCGGGGGTGCCGCCGGCCGCTCCCCGTCCTGGGGCGCGGGACGCAAGTGCCGCGGTGGAGGTTTCACTCGCCCATCTCTCTGCCCCACCGAGGCTGCGGCGCTCGCGGGAGCAGCGTTCCCATCGGGATCCCTGCACGCTGGCGGGTGAGTGACCTTTCAAATTAACCCAAGCGCTCTGTTAAAGATTAATGAGCTTTCTAAACAAGGGTCCCTTCTGTGCGCAGGGCCGTTTGCAGCGCTGCACATCCCTCTGTGCCGGAGGACGGGGTTGCCGTGCCGCAGCGAGCTCTGCCATGCTGGAGATGCTGGCACAATTTCAGCGGGGCCGGGGGGGTCCCGAGAGCCCAAGGGAGGGGGGCAAAGGGGCAAATACACTTTATGACAGCGGTTCTGTAAATAATGTTAGAAGGCTGTTTGCGTCAGCGGTGTTTCCGTGGTTAAGGGGATGCCGGCCAGGCGCGGGTCGCTCGGGGGCAGCTGCCGGCTGGTGCGGCTCAACCGGGCAGAACCCAAGGGCGAGAAAAGGAACCAGCCTGATAAAAATGCCTCTTGCTCATAGTGTCCCTGTCCTGATGGCCTGCTGACTATTCGGGTACTTGCTTTGCTTCTGAACATTTTGTTACATGTTGTTTTGAACTAGTTTGTCGTAAAAAATATTTGCTCGGTGCCCTGTGTGTCCACGGGGGCCTCTGGGGAGCCGAGTCCCTCCTCGGGGAAAGGATTCCTCTGCAGGACTTCCCACTTGTTGGCAAACCGCAAACTGCATCTCCAGGGAAGGGCTTTTCATCTGTGTGATTCAAAGTGTCGATGGATTTTGGAGAACCTGCTGCCGGCGTCACAGCCTGGTGAACTGCCCGGCACCCCCCCGAGCCCGCTGAGCTCCACCCTGCGCTGGCAGCCCCCCCGTAGAAATCAGCACTCCAGGCATCGTCCCGGTCATTCCTCTTCTCGTGCTGGCTTTGAGTCCACCATGGTGGAGGGCGACGGCTTTTGTGGTTATGAGTTAATTTTGCTTCTTTCCATCAGTATGAAAATGTCTTGTGAGTCCTGAGAGTTAATCACTATTGTATGGGAAGAGAGAGAGGAGATTTTCTTTAATCCCCTTTAATGGCCTCCAAATGAGGGCTCGAACAAGGATGACTGATGGCAGACATGGTTAAACTGATTCCGTAGGTGCAGCTTTGATGGGAGCCCTCCCAAGCCCAGGTGTAGCCCTGGGGGACCGTGCACTCCACGCTGCACATGCAGACCTCCTTGCTGTGGGACTTGAATTAAGCAAACTGGTTAATTTCTGGTTTGTTTTTACCAGAGGATTCCCTTTTTTCATTGAAAACATTTTGGTCTATTTTCTGCAAACCTTTTACTTAGCACTGCCAAATATAATCTCACTAATGGGTTACTAAATCCAGATTCACTTAATAGCCAGCTACATCCCTCATATCTTATCCAATACCTCTCATCAAAGGGTTCCCTCTGCACATACATTTGTCTTTCAAGAACTGATAGCAGTAATGAAGTATGAAGTCAGTGAAATGTGTCTGAGGAACTCTCCAAAGAGGATGCGTTCAGCTGTGGAAAACTGCGGTGATAAAGCTGTGGTACCAGGTGCATCTTGGATAAAGCATTGGCCTTGTTCTGTGGCACCGGCCCTGTTCTGTGGCACTGGGTCTGTTCTGTGGCACCGGGTCTGTTCTGTAACACCAGGTCTGTTCTGTAACACCAGGTCTGTTCTGTAACACCAGGTCTGTTCTGTGGCACCGGGTCTGTTCTGTGGCACCAGGTCTGTTCTGTAACACCAGGTCTGTTCTGTAGCACTTACCACTGTGATGCAGTTTTGGCGTACAAGCTCTTCCTCCCCCTCAGGTAATTTCCTGGCAGAGCAAAAGTCTTGCAAAGCTGATGCGAGGGCAGGGAAGACACATCTGACAGACCAAGACGATGATGGGGTTTGAATTCAGGTTCCACTTGATCGGCTCGTTGAGATTTCCTCCGGTTGTGGCCTGGGGCAGCTGTGGAGCTTTCCCGTGCTCCAGCCCATCGTGCTGCTTATTGCGCCGGGTCTGGAGAAGTAAAATAGCTACAGTTTACGAGATACTTGTAAAAAGCTGAATCTAAGTGCTTGGCTGGGGCTCTCTGCCCTGGCCTGTCCCTGTCACATCCCCGCTCAGGCGTTCTCTTGCGTTCTGTGCACATTCAGCTGGCACCGGCTCACCCCTGTCCTGGCTCCCTGGGGACTCCAGGAACACGTTGCCGGTTCCCTGAATCCCAGTGGAAGCTGCAGCCTCTCCCGGCTGCTCCTGTTTAGCACCACTGCCATGTGCTGTCACTCACCAAACTGCCATCTGTCCTTACGCACCGTGAACAGCAAGAGATCCCCTTCTAGGCCTATAAAACAGCAAAATACGCACAGAGAAAAGTGGAAGAATACATGGGACAAAGTCAGGGTGTCTCATCCCTTCCCCGCGGTGTTGGCAGTGATTAATGTGACACTGCTGCTGTCCATCTTGTGTTTGTTTAACTATCGTTTCTGTGTTGTTCATGTCTCTGGAGACCCGATCTGGCGGGAATGGCTTGATGGATTATGTATGAAATACAGGTCAACACATCCAAGTATTACTGCCTCATAATTTGCTGCGCCACAGAGGCCAATATAGATGCCTTGTGTTATTAATTATACCAATATATTTTCATGAGTAATGTGATTAATTAGGCTGTACATACTACAGTTGCAGGCCTGTTCTGTTGCTGTGTTTGTTCTTGGATGGAGGTGGTTGGCTCGTTCCTTCTCCTCCCGGGGGCGGCGGGTTGGGGCTGCCAGGGCTCCCCTGCTGCTCCGGCACCGCTGCCCGGCTGGGTGGCAGCGCCCGGGGGCCGCGGGCGCCCTGGGCGGCATCAGAGCCAGCAGGGAGATGCTGAGCCGGGCGGAGCGGGAATCCTGCCCGCGGCAGCCGGGGTCCCGCGCCGGGGTGAATCCCACCACGAGCCAGAGCCCAGCACCGGCCCCGCCTGTAGCACTGCGAGGATGAACGGCCTTTAAAACAAACCGCAGAGACTCGTCTGCTCTCGCTGAACTTCTTAAAAAGTATGTCAGCGAAGTCGTTCCTGTAACTCATTTTTATCTTCCCTTTACAAGCGCGAAGTGCGGGATCCAACCCGCGCTCAGCGTGGTCCTGCGCCGCTGGCTTACGACACCTGCGGGGTTTGGGTTCGCGAGGTGGTTTTAACCTGTCACAGGCGAGAGCCTGGTAAGCTGCTGTCAGTCTGCACAGTGCAAAGGCGGGACAGAGAGTTTGCAGCTTTTTTGCAGTGTGAAAATATTCACAGAAAACAAGATTTTTGACAAAAGCAGCATCCTTCCCAGCTTCCCGGGTGCATTTGCTCGGTGTCGGGGCTTCAGCCTCCCTGGCAGTCCGTGGCCTGTGTCCCTCGCTGTGTCACAGCCAGGACTGGGACCTGGCAATCTGTGGTTGCCCTGCTCAGCATCACCAGACCTTGGCGAAGCGCTGGGCTGTGCCAGGCTCCCCGGGCCGGGGCCTGTGCCTCGAGTCCTGCTCTCGCGCCCCGAGCTCCGCTCCCGGCACCGCAACGGAGCTGAACCCTCCTCTGCCTTTTGTTCCCATAAAGGTCAAAGAAGAGTCACCGTCCTTTAAGTGCCAAGAAGAGGCCTTCCACCCTCCCGTGCAAGAAGACTTTGAACAGTAAGGCAGCTGCTTTTTCCTTCCCAAACGGTTGCTGCATGGTTGCATGTATGTTTATTTTATTTTGGGTGGTTTTTTTCTTCTTGTCACGAGTTCGATTGCAAGGGTTTGTTTCTTTGCTTTTTCGTGTAATTTATCCGTGGCAGTCTAACACAAAGTCGTATGGGTGATGGGATGTTGTCCTGTCCGTCCAGTGATGCCTGAGTTGCAGTTTTCCCATCACGTTATTCCTTCAGTGGGGATGGCAGGGACCGGGGGGTTAGTCCTGGTTTCCCTGGAGCCTCTGGGACCCCTGTGGGGGCACCCGGAGCCGTCTCTGAGCCGCAGCCCATGGGGTCCCGCAGCACCCAGCTGGGGGTCAGGGTGGTGTCAGCCGGCGGGTGGGGGGACCCCATTTCTGGGAGGCTTTACTGTCTCACTGGAAGGGGGTGACTTGTGCCCCTGAGGGGACAGAGGACAGCGAGCGGCGGGGCACAGGGTCAAACCCTGTGTCCCTAAGGCGGGCAGGAGCTCTCCAGGCGCTCCGTTGCCACCCCTGCCTGCAGAGGGAAGCAGCTCTGTGACTCTTCAAGTCTCTGACATTTTCAGAGCGCTCTTCTTCCTTCTTTCCTTGAGAGCCAAAGCTTTTGCGGTGCTCTGGTGGGGCTGGGGCGGCAGAGCCCCCTCGCCCTGTGCAGGGCTGGCTCAGCGCCGGAGCGGCAGCGAGGGAATGGTTTGCTGGACGGGTCCATCCAGAGGCAGAGAGCGGCACAGACGGCGGGTCGGCTGCGGCTGTTCGGCTGTGCGGGCCCTGCCTTGAATTATGCCCATGGTTGCGCTTGGCACCCAGCCTGACGTGTGCAATCCCTGCCAGGTCACTGTTCAGGACTGTCTGTCCCAAACTGTCTGCAGCCTCCCGAAGTGCTGTCTGTCTGTCTGTCTGTCTGTCTGCAGCCCTCATTCAGGCTGTGCTCTCCGCTCAGCCCGGTTTGCAGAGGTGGCTCCTCCATCGCCGCCGCCCCAGTGCCGGGTGTCGTTTGGTAAAACTGCGCTGGCTGGGACCACGGGTGCCGCTGGGCGGCGGGCGGAGGCTCTGCCAGCTGAGTGCGGCCCGACGTGTGCGCCCTGCCCTGCGCACGTGCTGGGGTCGGGGTGAGGACGATCCCCCCGTCCTCTCCAGCTCTGCCTGGAAGCACCGGAGCTCAGCACAAAGTGAAACCTTCTGGTCCTGCCCAAGGATTCACCCATAAGCCAGGGAGGAGCCTCCTTTATTCTACATTTAGTTCTTGGGATTGACTCCCCACTGGGAGAAGCCCATTGCTGAAAACGCCTTTTAGAAGCTCTGGTCACAGTCAAAATTAAATCAGAAAATGAACTATTACTCAAAGTGACTGGGAGTTGCTCAAGATTTATATGCTTTGGGCAGCTGGAGCTCCATTTGCTGGGATACCTGGGGAAGCCGCCGCCGCTAGCGCACCGTGACCGTTTGCAATTTCACACCGCTTTAAACTCACTCTCATTGAGATTGGGGAGATGAAAAATGTCTTTATTAAAGGAAGTCACAGGTCCCCGATTGGCTGCTGAGTGTGTTCTAACGTGAGTGTGGAGGGCAGGAAAGGTGCGGGGGGGGCGCGAGGTCCCAGGGGAGCTGGCAGGGCACGGCAGCTCCACACAAAGGGTTTATCTTTGCTTTTCCTGCTGCTTGGAGCAGCTCGAGGTGGCTGGTGGCATTTACTCTGGGCCAGCCAGGTGGGCTGTGAAGCCCCCATGGCCCCGCGGTTCCACAGGGGTGGGGGGACATGACCCCCGTGGGGTTCAGCACAGGGCTGTGACACATGGGGACGCTGGGGACAGCGCAGGGCTCAGCTGTCCCACAGGCCAGCACTCAGGTGTGCATCTCACCTCCCATGCAATATTGCAGGTTTTCTCGTCCCCTTCTTTTGTGGCTGTTCGTTCCTTGTCCATAAATCCGCCGTAGTCCCGCTGTAGCTCCCGCTCCTGTCGCCTGCCCCGGTGCCCCCCAGCGGCTCTGCAGGGCTGTCCCTGACCGAGGGGCGCCTTTGCTGCAGGACAGCAGAGACCACCCGGAGCGCTCGGCTGTTTCTCACCGTCTTTACGTGTCAGAGCGTCCCCGGTGCCGCTGTATCTCGCCTCTGTCTGGGACCCGCCGTGCTGGTACTGCTCCCAAACCAGGTACGTGTGCGCACACGTGTGCAATGTGCTTTGATAATTCGCTGGGTTAAACATTCTGTTATTTGTGCTCCTACAAATAAGAGTCTTGGTGAGCGGTCCCTGCAGGCATCCGGCAATGGTTCACACCTTGAGCAACCAACAGCGAATGGCAGAGGTGGAGCTGCGTGGGGAGATGGTTGTGCTTCCCGCTGCTCTTGTTTCTCCAGCAGGCCTTTGTGGGTATTCACTCCCAAATGATCTTTTGTCCTTGCATTTGTATCTTTACTCCAGGAATCATGCACTAAACCTGGAGTCAAGCACAGACCCTCCTCCCAGCGCATCCAGCCCCAGTTTACAAAAGGCTCTGTTATTATCCCTGCATCCACACTCTCTAACCCTGTAATTAGATGCTTAGACTATGATTGCCCCATTGTCCGCTGGATGGGTTTAATCATTCTTTTCTCCTACAGTGGCAATTTTGTTCCAATTAATTATTTCAGTTTGAACAGCAATAGCTGGTTGAGTTTAGAGAGAAATTAAAAGGGTAGAGGAGGATAATGAAGAGCGAGCTAACTAGGGAGAGATGCGAACAGGGCTGTGCTTATCCCTGCTGCTCTTCCAGGCTCTCGCCTGCTCCCCAGAGAGCTTTTGGGGGCTGGAAAGTGTTCTCGCTGGAAATGGGGATCCTGCAGCCATGGGAGCGCTGCCTGGTCAGCCCTGCCTTGGGGGTTCTTCACCAGGTCTGGTGGAAAGAAGAGCTGATGCTCACAGCGCAGCCCGAGAGGGAAAGCTTTTTTCGTTCAGGCTTTAATCAACGCATCTTAAACCAGTAGAGTCAGGGCAGGTTTTGGCTGGTTGCGCCGTGTACCTTGTGTTTTCCTGGCCAGTGAACACAAGTTCCAGTTCAGTCCCAGCTGGGCAGGACCTGTGGCCACGTCCCATGAGACTCTCCCGGGAAGCAGCTGCACGGTGACACGATGGTCCAGGCCGGACCTGCAGAGCAGAACAAGGTGCAAAAGAGAAGTGACGTCTGGTCCAGCATTCGCGGGTCAGCGCCCCCTGAGTCTGCAGTCCTGGCTCCCAGCAGCCCCGGGGTGGTTTCCAGAGCAGCGCTGCTGCTTCCGCGTGAGCGGATCCGGCTCTGGCTGGAGGAGAAGCAGCAGGACAGGACCAGGGGCTGGCGGGACCCCAGGCTCCCCCAGCCCCGCGTCCCCGCTGCCGCTCGCGCCAGGGCTGCCCGCCAGCGGCACTCAGCCGTGCCCGTGCCGGCACCGCGCGGAGCGCTCTCCGCAATCTGCAGAGCAACATCTGGTGGGGTTCCTTCCCGCCCCGAAACATCTGGCTGCTTGGCCAGCTGGCAGATAGGAGCTGCCAGCCAAGGGCAGACACGCGTTCCTGGTTTACAGCGCCATGGCAAACGGGAGCAGGGGACAGGGCCGGTGTGCGCAGGGGGAGCAGGGCAGCTCTGTTGCTTTGCTGTCCCGGTCTCTGTTTCCCTGCAGCAGCAGCGAGCCGGGGCAGCCGCAACATCCTGGGTCCATTCCTGGCTCCTGGTGCAGCGTGAAGAACCCACCCGAGCCCAGCACCTCTGTGAGCCCATCCCCAGCGCTTCTGGCCTCCGTTACTGTCAGACAGCCGTGGCTTTTCTGTCGGTGTGGCTGGGGGATCGGCAGGGATGGAGCACCTGCCTGGGGGGGTCCTGGGGGGTTCTGTGAGACGGATTCAGCTACAGCCAATGGCAAACCATGATCACCAAATCACTCATTAATTTAGTGGAATTGCCAGCTGGCGTGGGCACCATTCTCAAGGTGGTTTGGGATGCAACTGATTGGAATTTTAGCAATTTTTTTTTTAATTTTAAGGTTAGACAAGGTTTTGAAGGGAGAGGAAAAAAATTTAATGCCTTTCAGGAGTTACAAAAATGCTGCCTGTGCAATTCATGTATAATTCAATGAATTCCAGAGTAGTTTGAATATTTAAATTATGTATGATCAAAGCAATAAAAACCCCTGCATTTCCTCACTGGGAGCCCCCCAGACATAATGCTCCCAAGCGTCCCCTCCCCAAAAGGCAGCTCCTCACTTCCGCACTCCCAGATCTATGGAGCCTCGTTGCTCCAGAGAAATTGAGTTCAACTGGAAAAACACGGCGGCCAAGCGCAGCCGCTGTTCTGTAATAACTTGGCAATGCATCGTGGCTCCGGCAGCGCTGTTGCCAGGGCAATGGCCGCAGGGCAGGCCTGGGGAGGGTGATGGGCACGGTGCAGGGTGCAGGAGCGCCCGCGCTGCCCGCACTGCTGCCCACACACTGCCTGCACTGCTGCCTGTGCCAGCAGCAAAGCTCTGGAGGGTGGCAGGAGCCCCCGGAGCTGCGACCCCGGCACTGCCGCCTTTCTCAGGCTCTGCAGGTCAGCAGCCCCGGCCCCGCCACGTGTCCCCCCACGTTTCTCCAGGGGTTGTTGGTCCCACGCTCCAAACCCCGCGGACGTGTCCGGCTCCCCTCTGCTCCGGGGCTGGGATGCGGCAGCTCCGCGGCTGCGGCCGTGGCCAGCGGGGCCAGGAAAAAAGGAAAAACCACAACAAAATGCTCCCTCTGCCCCTCCCCTGCCCTCTCTCCAGATGCTGTAAATTTTCATTAGTATTCTGTAATTTAATGATCTATTCCCAGGAGAAAATTAGTCTTCAATTTACAAAAAAATCCCTGTTAATTTAAGCATAATAGTAGGAGAGCAATGCGAGTGTGGGATCCCCGTCCTGCAGCTCCTGCTCCTCCCTCTCCACAGCCTTGCAAAAGGCAATTACGAGGGAGAATTTTAATAATACACTGAAGTCCATTTGAAATTTCCCAACCAATTGTGCAAAGAGGTTCCTGGGGGCAAGAAAAGCAATTTCCTCCCGAAACAAGAGGTTATTTTGAACTGGGCAAACACAGCGATGCAGCTGAGGCGGATGCTGGAAGCCAGGGAGAGGCAGGGATGTGCTGGCAGAGATGTCGCTGCGCAGCCGGCGGGAGATGCTGCGGGTCCCCCCGTGACTCTGTGATTCCATAAGGCTGCAGAGCCTGCCTGCCCTGCCTGCCCTGCCTGCCCTGCCTGCCCTGGGATGGGGCCGGGCACCTCTCCCCCGTGCCCCTGCTGTGCTGAGGGGATGTAAATCCTGCGCCAGCCGGGAGCCATCTCCTCTGCAGATATTGAGACAGATGACAGTGGCTTTGCTCATTAGAGGCTGTGGCAAAGCGTAGGTGCTGGGAGTCTCTGTGCCGGGGAAGAGCTGCGAGGGGAGCTCATTAACTTGAAAAATTGGGTCCAGAGGGCTCATTTGTCTGATACCAGTTCACTGTTTTTTCTAGTAATGTGGAAAATGAGAGAGGGGGATCTGAGGCTCTCCTCTGTGACCAACTCTTTGATTTACCCCTTTCTTATTCATGTCCTCTCTTTCAAATTGCCTTTAATATTGTTTATTTTCCCTAGGTCTTAAGGCTGTCCATGTGGAACACGACCTTTGCTCCGTGGTGCCCGCGGGACAGCCCCGCCACTGCTGCACTTTAGTGTCCTGTACCGCAGGGATGCTGACCAGGGGCCGCGATGCTCCCCTGGTCAGGCCAGAGCAAGGCTGGGGAGGGTGGAGACGGGGATTTTGGCTCGCCATCTGTCCCAGAGAGGGGCCGTGGTGCAGGCTGAGCTCCGAGGAGAAGGAGGAGGCTGCCGAGCCCCCGCCAGCGCTTCTGCCCCAGCAAACGGGCGCTGGGCGCCTCTGCGAACGGGCACCAGTGTAAGTGACGTTCCCTGCACAGCCAGCTGGGCCCCGAGATGTTGTTAAATTAGAAGTGAAATCTATTTCCTGTTTAAAGAGAAAAAAAAAAAAAGGGGGCGAGTGAACTCAGAGTTAAATATAGATATATGATATGTAAATGAATCTGACAACTGAGTGAATAAAAAATGAAGCTTTAAATTATTGAAGGGTAGGAGGAGATGGCGCATGCAAATAGCATTAATGTGGAAAGAGGCAGCTCTCTGAACAGGGAAAGGAGGTTTTGAAACATAATTATTTCTTTTAAGAAAAGGGCTACACATTAAACAAAAGCCAACAGAACCCCCACGTGTTTATTTCGGAGGCCTTTCTTTCCATCCTGCTACTTTATTCTCATGGCTTTTTTTTTTCCTGCTGCAAAGCAATGAGAGAAATTGAAGGCTACTGAATTTTTTAGCTTTAATTAAAATAAGATAAATTAACTTTTGATTGCTACAAGAGAATAAATGAGTCCCAGTGATAGCCGATCACGGGCTGCCATTGAGAAGCCCGGGAGAAGGTGTTTGCTAATTGATTTAGCGAGGACAGGGCTCTTTGGCCCCATCACAATCCCAGCCTGGTTTATCACTCCCCTGCAAATCCTGACAACTTCCAGCACGTTTGCAGAGTTAGCGCAGACTTGATTCAAACGGAGAGATTTGGGCCTGGCAGGAGGGCTAACGGCGCCTGGGCCGTGGGTGCTCTGGGCGCCCCTGCTCCAGTTCCGCCGCGTGCTGCAGGGAGCGCGGGGCTGAGGAGGCTCCTCAGCGGCCCAGCTCAGGAGCATCTGCAGAGCAACACTGAAAAACAGAAAACTAGCTGGGTATTTTTATCAGCGGTAAAGCTGACAAGGAATTCTGGCGGAATGGGCACTCTGCGAGTGCAGTAAATGTCCTCATTACCTTCCCCACAGCTATATTTATGCCTCTCTGACCCTCTTCAGGACTGACAGGGCAGGTTACGGCTTTGCGTTTCCTAATTCAGTACATGACGGCTTGGGACGAGTTGTTAAAGCTATAGATCAAAATGTCATTTATTAGAAAAGTGCATCCCCGGGGATTCTTATCCTTCGTTTATTATTTGTCGTGTGCTGGCAGTGTGCTCTGTTCTGTCTAATCTGTCTTTCCAGCCCTCATCGCGGCATCACCTGAGAGCTTCCCAGGGCTTAAAAAATGATGTTTCGCTTCCCGCTCCGTTCCGTGCTCTGCGAAGCCAGTGAGGGCTTCAGGATTTATGAAAAGTGCATGGGATTTACTTTCCCGTTCACTTCCGAGTCACCAGTGGTGCAGGGTTACCGGTCCCAGCAGCTCCCCGCGTGGGGTGCTGCTATCACAGGCTGGGGTGCTGCTGTCGCAGGCTGGGGTGCTGCTGTCGCAGGCTGGGGTGCTGCACCGAGCAGAGACCTCGGGTGGCCCTGGCATCTGCTCAAAGTCTGTTGAAATAATTCTGTGTAGTGACTGGAATGCCTTTTTCAGAGAATTTGAGCGCTCTGCAGGGGCTGCATGTGCCGAGCTCGGGCTGCACCTCTGCCCAGGTTTGTGCCGGCCACACTAACCCGTTAGGGCAATTCCTCCCCCCTGCAGGCAGCTTTTGCAGTGACGAAGTGAGCAGGGAAGAGTTTTCCTCCGAGCTGAGAGCCGGCTTTGTCCTGCCCGGGTGCGAGCGGCTGCCGGTCTGGTCCGGCCGACTCGCTGACAGACCAGCCACCCTGCTCTCATGCCCGGTCCAGGGAGCACGGACCAGGACTGTGGTGGGGAATCCCATGGAGCCAACCCAGTGCTTGGGTACAAGAACCCCCGAGTCTCCACCTTTCTGTTTAAAGCCCATGTGCTTCCCAAGAAGCCCCTTCCCTGTCCTCGCCCCCCTGGACAGCCAGGTCTGAGGCACCAGCAGGACAAAGAGCTGCATCTGGTCCTGCCTGCCAGGCACAGCCCCTCAGCGGGGCACCGGGGGCACCGCTGGCCCCGTCTCATGGCTCCAGCGGCTCCCAGTCCATCCCAGTGCGGGTCCTTTCGTCCCCCAGTTTGGCCGCCGTGTCTCCATGGCAACGCGCTCGCCCTGCTGCAGCATCCTCGGCTGCCACTTCCAGCGCCGCATTTGTATTCCCAGCCTTTGTCTCCCGCTCGGCGCTGGCAGCCGGCCAGGCCAGGCATCCATTTCAAAGCAGCCTTTGTTTTATTGGCGAAATAGCTGGTCAGAAACACACGGGGTTTAAGCAGGGCGAGAAGAGCATTTCTTTGCTTTTCTTCTTCCCGCCAGCCAAGATGCCTCCGCTTGGCAGAGCTGTTACCTGCGCCCCGGGAAAGCCCCGCAGGCAGCACATCCCCTTGCCAAAGTGGGCAGACACGCGTCTGCGCCCGCTGTGCTGTGTCAGACAAGCAGGAGCAAGCGGGGGAGACATTTTCTTTCTCTCTCCCACTACCTGGGCAGATCTGAAATTTTCTTTTGCAGTCAGATGTGTCGTTTTCAGAGCGACCCTGTCCCCGGGGTGGATTTGCTGAACTGCAAAGCCCGGTGGCTGAGACCCCAGTCCCTGGGAGGGGAGAAAGCTGCTTGGAGCACGGGAGCCCACGGGCAGGATCCTGCTGGCCGCTCTGTCCCTGCTGCAGGGGCTGAGCCCTGTTTGCAGTTTCCAGCCGTGCTGCCAGGGGAGGTCAGGGCTCAGAAGATGTGTTGGTATTACACATCTGCCCAGTGTGCGCAGATACACGCCAAAGTGTGGGTGTAGGTGCATTGATGCAGGTTTAGCGCAGACCCTGGCTCCCAGACGCTGTGTTCCTCGGCTCTGGTTGCTCAGCAGTCCTTCCCCAGGTGGGGACACCAAAGGGACACCAAGGCGGGCAGCGGTGTGTCCCTGCTGAGGTCCTGGCGCTCCCCAGGGCCCCCCGTATGCTCTCAGAGCACGAGGTGAGGCAGGATGAGAAAGGAGAGGGTGTGCAGAGGGGTGAAGACTTTGCTAAGGGCAGAAGCAGAAGCCCCGTATCTCAGCCTTGTCCAGAACGGAGGTATCTGGGGAGCAGCCCATCCTCTGATAAGGTGTCCTTGGGCAGCAGGAGCTGGGCAGCCCTGGCGGCTGCGGGGAGTTTATCCGGCAGCGGGAGGAGGAGCAGGAAGGTTTCCAGCCCTGGGAGGCCCCAGAGGAGCAACCAGGAGCACCAGGTCAGCGGTTACAAAAAAAAACCAAGTGAAAAAAAAAAAGAAAAGCCTTTTGCGAGAGATGTAAATAAAAATAGACAAAAATCAATGAAACACTTGAGATATACTCTGCAATTTTTCTCAAGTCAACACAGGTTTGCGGTGAATGAGATTCACGCACTGCACACCTGGAGCCAGGGACGGTGGAGGTGTCGGTCCAGAGCAGCAGACCCCAGTCTGTCACCAGAGAACTCTGCAGTGTTTGATACTGTGAATCTCGGCTGTCCTGCAGTGTTATGTGGACACACCAAGTAGTTACTTTCAGGTGCATTCAGGAGCAATTTAAATAATCAAGACTTTAAAATTAGGGTTCCGGAGTGCAATGCAGCCCTGGTAAATAAAGATTGGACGTGTCTATTGCACTGCACCACTTAGGAGAGCAGGGATGTGGGGATGGTGTAATTGGCTGATGCAGAGTGAAATCCAGGCTCAGCGATTCCATTTTGCAGTTGGCAGCCTTCCCAAGCACAGATCAGGGAAAGCAAGTTGGACTGGCTTTAAAACACAGGGAAATTCTTTATCTTTTACAATGTTTTGCTGATTTGCGGGGTAGGATTAAATTCCCATTTAATCACCCCAAGTTCCTTCTCTCCGCTGCTCTGATCACTCTGTAACCGTGATGATGCTGGGAAGGCGCTGGGAGCCTGGAGGGAAGGCAGGGAGTCCTCTTCTCCTGAGCACAGATCTGACGCTGTTTGCTGCTGCAGCCTGCGAAACGGGCACCGCCTGGTTAATCACGAGCCTTAGCCCAAGATTTTATTTTCTGGCTGGTTTCCTGGTCTGTTTGGAAGGCAAGCCCAGCCCTTTCCCTTAGCAACTTGCAACTTTGTGATTTGTGTTTTCTCCTTCTAATTACGGATCCTACAGAGACCCGAGTGTTCCTCACTGACACAGACAGCCCGGCTGATTTAGGGGGGCAGCTCCTGGGCAGGCATTGTGTGTATGAGCAAGCACGGCCTGTGCAGTCCGTACCTTTGTATCGCCACCTCTCACCATCGCTGAGCTATTTTAAAATAGCTCTAAAATTGCATCCTGTAAATAAAGCCTCTACCATGAACAAGGAGAGAAGCTTCCAAGCAGAGCAACACACAGAGCCCCTGTGTTAATGAGGAGACTGGTTTCCCTTGTCTGTCAGATCAGCTCATTTAGATTATTTAAGTCAAGTGCGATTTTGAAAACAATCTGTTTTGCTCATGACAGCATCTTCATTCTGTGTAATGATGCTAAATGTAACAAGCGGCAAAGGGTTATTGACGGCAAATTCTCCCCGTTCCCAGGCCCGCACTGGTCACGTCGCTGGGTAACAGCAGCCCCTTGCTTTATTCTCCCCAGACATTAAGCAGAACATATTTCCTAACATGTTGGCTTTCCAGCTCCATGCTGGAGCCTCCGTTTTGCGGGAAGCCATGACAGCAAACTGCAGATAACGAGGAAGGGTGGAAGGGGATGGGAAATGTTGAAATGGCACCAGTTCATTTCTAACTGGTTTCAGTCAGTATGTTTCTCCGTCTCCTGTATTCTCTCGTGCCAGTTATACGAAAACCCCAATTACAAAGTTCCTGGGGGTCTGAAGCCGGCAGGGCCGGGTGTGTGCGGGGCTGGCAGGGTGCAGGTGTGGCTGCTGTTGCTGGGAAAAGGTGTTTGGGGATCACTGCCCAGACGGGCATGTTTGCCCAGTGGTGAAAATGTAACCGCAACGATCCGTCTTCGGCAGCTGCCTGGGTGCAGGGCAGGGTGTTTGCCCTTGGATAGCTGCTTCCACGATTTCTGATTTCTTCGTGGCCACAGTGCTGTGGCGACACTCAAGCACACAACCAAAAGTAGCGGGCAGTCTGACCGCAGCGTTACCACCACCAAATACAACACGGCCCGGGTCTCCAGCGCTGTGCTCAGAGCGGAGGGCAGCCCGGGCCGCAGCGAGTCTGCGTCTGCGCGGGGGCGCGCGGGGAGCCCCGCGCAGGGACCCCGGCTTCGCCCCTTCGCTGCGCGGTGCGCCGGTGCCCGCCAGCTGACCGTGGCCTGGTGACGCCGGCGCCCGGCGCGGGCGGTGTGGCCGCTGTGGCCGTGCGAGGGGGAGCTGACGCGGTGAGGAGCGGGGTCAGTTAGTGCCGCAGATCTGCTGACAGCGCATAACCAGCTGCAGTAGAATATTTACATGGCAGAATGGAAGCAATTGCTGCAGCGCTCCAGTCGCTAGGAGCACGTGCATAAATAAAATTAGAGAACAATCTAAAATAATAAAGCAAGCTACAGACCTTGACTACGAATTTTATTGACAGTGGTATAATATAGTTAACAAAATGACAGAACAGGAGTACATCATGCATTTATTAGCCTTCCTAACTGAGGCCAGCCTTAGCAGCAGTCCTCCTACATCAAGATAAGATAAAACAGGACTGCTGTGAATGAAACAGCAAGTTAAATCAGACGGCAGGAAATAACGGCTTTCGGTTACACGCTATTACATGACAATCCAAATTTTTTCATATGAAGAAAAATAAACAAAACCAAAATTAACTTCCAAGTTATTAACAGAAGTTAAGAAACTGATTTCAAATGGTCAGTGCCCTTTTAAGTACATTGAAAATAATACAGTCGCTTTATGCATGTGCACGTTGGCTCACAGCAATACAAGCTGTATTATTAAGCCTCTAAGGAAAGGACAAAAATACCCTTACTGGCCATGCTGTGTTGTCATAAATGCTCATCTTCCATAATGTAGGATCTTCTTCAGGTGAAAAATACTCCCCTCTGTTCATGCTGACAGAAAGACAGTTGATATTGCAGCAGATTTCCAGAGACAATTGCTCGTTTGTGCAGGGCATCCCTTTATTTCACAGGTGCATAACGTAGCATTCATTTTCTCACTAGCATTAATAAGAGTGGTAAAGGCCAACTGCAACTGGGCTGGTAAATGCTGGTGATAATATGCAAGCTGGACGCAAAAAGAGAGTGAGAACTTCCCTCTGCCAACAAAACCATTTCTCTCGGCAGCTCTTACCATAGAGCAGACAGGATGACACTTATTTCCATGTGAACAGTGGAAGAGGCTTGAGAAGAAAACTGAATTCCTGAACCATAGGCACCTACAATAACAACTCAACAGCAGCTTTTAAAGATTGTTCTGCAGAGCTGTGGCTACAAGTGTGACACATCCTCACTGCCAGCACGGCACCGGTTCCTTCCCAGCTCAAACCTCCTAAGCAGAGCCCGATGTTCTGTGTTCACTGTTTCCATGCAGCCTGCTAAGAGGGGCACGTCTGCATCTTCCTAACAATTTTACCCTGTGGGCACTGGAAACTGGGAGTAGAAATTAGCCATAATGTTTTCAAATGCAGGTATGTTAAGTGGACTCCAGAATTTAAAAGCAGTACTGTAAGCAAGCTTTGTATTCTATATGTTTCTTATTTAGCCAGTAATAACACTTGCTCTAACTAAACTCAAAATACATTTACTCTGTGGACTTGGACAATGAAGATGAGGTCGTTTCTCTTGCATTTTAAGGCATTTTGCAGCTCTCGCTTTCTCAGGGTTTGGGCTACAAGGAGCCAGCGCAGTGTGAGTTCCCCCGCCAGGGACAGGTCTGTACGAACCCACAGCCGCTCGCTGCCCCACCGCTGTCACTGCCCCACCGCTGTCACTGCCAGCCTGTCCGCTCCCCGCCTCGCTCTTTCTTGATGTGGCTGTTCTCAGTTCTCTCCCACTATTCCCTATCAGCCCTTTGACTAGTTTGAGTTTTCTAAATTAATTTCTGGAAGGTTTTTTACTGAAGCCAAGTGCAGTAACACGGAGTGTGGCTCATATATTCCTCCCTCTTCATTTTATGTGTTTGAAGTTAGAATATCTCTGTGTAGTTTTTGGATTAAGCTTTGTGTTCACATAAATCAATGTCTAGCTAGGTTTGCAAGCACTAGATACGTTTTAGCTCCCTCTGTCAACCCAATGAAGTCAGCAGAAGGACAAAAGGCTTATCTTACTCTATGGTGGTTATTTAGACATTAGCGCTTTTCTCCCCTTGGTTTTGGTAGTTATCGATGCCCAAGGTTCAGAACTGAGCTGAGCACAGCGGCAGTGCCCAGGAGCTGACAGAGCTGCCCGCACAGGGAAAAATCCCTGTGGAAATGTGGAGATGTCCCTGCCCGAGCCTCGTCCTGCACCGCTGGGGAACCACGGGCCTTTTCTCTGACGTGTTTCACACCACAGCACATAGAATTACGTGTGAGTTTCAGGACATAGCCCACAGCGATGCAGTAACCGCCGAAACGGCCACTTGGCCAAGGGACCGTGCTGGGGAAGGTCACCCAGTCCCCACGCTGCCCGGGCTGGTGACAGGGCTGTGTGTGTGCCACTGCGGGGCTGTGCGTGTGTCACTGCGGGGCTGTGCGTGTGCCACTGCGGGGCTGTGCGTGTGTGTCACTTCACGGCTGTGTCACCACACCGAACAGGAGGCCCGGGGCAGTGCGGGCCCCCCGGCGGACCCTCCCCCGGGACCTGGGGAAAGGGCTCGGCGTGTCCGTGTCCCTGCCCGTGTCCCCGCCGCGCCGCCATGTCGGGAGCGGGCGCCCCGGAAGTGCTGCGCGGGGCGGGGTTTCCCTTCCTGTGCGGCGGGGCCGGGCCGGGCGGGTGAGGCGGCAGGAAATGGCGGCGGTGCTGCAGCTGCAGCTGCCGGGCCCTCCCGCTCCGCAGCGCCGGGCCCAGGCCGCCTAGAGCCGCCGCGCAGCGCCG
>VWYH01003119.1:629706-681444 GCA_013399365.1 Pampusana beccarii | reverse complement strand
GCGCGGGCGCTGGGGCCGCGCTGGCCCTGCCCCGCTCGCCTGGCGGGCCCCGGGCAGACCCGTCGTTCGAGTGTCCCTGCCGATCCCCTGCTTTGATCCCCTGCTTCGATCCCCTAGTTCGATCCGGGCTCCCGCGTCCTCCACACCCGGCATACGGAGCTCGGTGTGCGCTTGACCCCGCTCCGGTCTGATTTCTCACTTTGTGCTGCATTGCTGTTGACATGGAAACCAACACCACTTTCTGTTCCAGAGAATTGGAAGCTAAAGCTACCAAAGAAGTCGAAAGAAAACTAAGCAGGTAAGATACTCATTTAAATTCCCTCCCACAGTTCAGATCAAGAGTTAGCCTTGGGCTAGAAATCATTGCGGGCTTTATCTGGAGCTTTTATCTCATGATAATTGTAATGATAAAAACCCCTTGAATTTGAAATGTCCTCTATTGCACAGAGAAGTCTCTGCAATTTTAGTTAATTCTATCAGCTAAACTCCTTTTTAGCGTGTTTTCTTATGCAAAATAAAAATATCAGGTTCTATAATAGAATTTATTTAATAGGGAAGGTTTTTGAAGGGGAAGAATAACTTACTTTTCTGTAACAATAGCTAACACTAACTAAAAAATGCATGGAGGGTTTGTTTGCTTTTTCCTATACAGTTCTTGCAAATACCCTTGGGAGCCAAGAAGTAGTTGCTTTTGACCAGAAACTCACTTTGAACTCAAATACGCTGTATGTTGCCATATAACTATTAGGGTTTTGCCGCTTTCCGTGAAGAGTTAAAGACGGTGAATTTCCCGGTGCAGTTTGTATTTGAGAACTCTGTAGAATGGACAGTTCCTTTTTGACATTCCTTAGCTGAAGAGTCAAGAGTTGAATTAAGAATTCTGTGCCTGTAATATACACCACTTTTGTATTTAAGAAGGTATTTCTTCTGCACCATTTATTTTTAGTAGGGTGACTTGCTTGCAAATATTTACCTTTCTCTTGCTGACATTCTTTGTTTTCGACTTTTGTCCTACTTTCTTGTTGTGTTCTCTTCCAGTTAGGCCTCAAAGAGACTTTTGCTTGTAAACTTTTAAGGGGACTTCTACTAGGGCAATCTGAAATGTGCTGAAACCCTGAATATAACTGATAGAGTATTAGTTTTTGTTGCCTTGTCTTTTTTCTTATTTACTGTGCCTAAGCAGTCTCCAACTTCCAGATTGATTTATGATTGCACTGTGGAAACCGAGTGGTTTTCCCCTGCTGTCATGGGTGTCTTCCTTTTTTACGTGATATGCTTAAGCATGAATAATTTTTCCGGTTTTGTTGCTGAAATGTATGAAATCTTTCAGATACACTTGACGTATTACTTTTAAATACAATGTCAAGGTCATTGTTAAATGGACTTTACTCGAAGGGAATGATTTCAAATTGCAACTCTTTAAGTAATCTGTCCACAAAAGGCACAAAAATGTGGTGTAAATAGAAGAAATCATTGGTGTTCTGTGGAAAGCACTCAGTGTGCACGTGATGCCAGAAGCGATTTCAGGACTATATTATTTAGATGAACTGAATGCTAAGTTCAAAACAACATTGTGGTGCAAGTCTCAGTTCTCTGTTTTCTGTGGGTCCTGTCCCGCTGGCAGAGGGACAGGAGGTGACGGGGACCGATGGAGCTGCCCCGACTCGGGGTTCGTGGGCTGGGGCCAGAGCCAGGCCTGGGGAAATGCTGCTGTGGAATGGGACTCTGGGTTCCCTGACACAGAGGGATACGTTTATGCATTTAAAAGATTCAGAACTGGGTTTAAGTTGGTGATAACGTACCCGTTGTTTGGAAACCTGCAGTCTAGCTGGTTTAGGTTTAGCGAGGGAGTTTTCATCACGTGGGCACAGAGCCTGATAAAACTGTTCCATTCCTGCTCTGGATCCGCCTGATTAATTGTTTTACTGTTGTAGGACTCAACAGATAGCCCTCATTCTTTCTCTAATGTCATTATTTGCAATCTTATTAAATTTGCAGTGCCCTAGTCAAATTGTAAAAGAGCAAATATCTTTTCCTGGGAAAGGTAAATAGACCTGTGCTACAGTTTTTCTTAATCTAAAATTGGATGGTGTATATATGGGATGTTGGCATTGCTCCAGGGATGTTGTGAAGTCAGCTTTGGAGTTTATGCTTCTAAATTAATGGGCAGAAAATACTTTTTTATATTACTAGAACTCCTGGCCTGGGCTGCAGGTTCACGGTCGGATAAGTATTATGGCTTTTACTACAGCTTGTCCAGTTGGAGTGATTAGTGCTTTAAACTCAGGATTAGTAATTTGGGTTGTTTGGCGTTTTGGAAAAGAATTTTCATTTAATCCCTGTTCTCTTATAAAATGCAGATATGCCTGGTCCTCTGCAAACATTTCTGGTCTCAAAAATAAACATAGTGCATGATTTGCAACAGTAATTCAAATAAATCTATTGCACGCTGTATCCTTGCGTAAGGTTCCAAATTAAATGTCACCTGTTTAACCTGCTGCTGAACAGGAACTGTCCATTATTAACTGGAGAAATGTGAGAGTTAAATTCAGTTACAGTCAGGAATGGTAAAAATCACCATTTCGTTCTTCTGATTTAAGAAATAATTTTTTATTCTGTTTGGTAAACAGGGCTTCCCTGCCTCATTTATGTGGAACTGAGAGAAGGTAAATATCTGAAATATGTTTGCAATTTGTTTCCAAACATGGGAGTTAGACTCCTGCTTCACAAGCATGCACGTTGCCGGGAAGATGCACACGCTGCTTTTTCTCGCCTGTGTTTTCGCTCTGGAGATTCCATCTGCATTGCTTGCAGACTGTCCATGTTCTAGGAGAGCAAACTTTTTACCTAAAATCATGTAGACCTGTAGATTTCATACATGTATTCTACTAACTTTCTGCTGTACTTTTTTTTTCCCCACTCTTCCATGTTAGAATAACCACCATATTTCCATGAGGCTTTCCTTATTTGCTTAGAAAAAAGCTGAGATGGCTCAGTGATAGAGGTGTAGAGAACAGTGGGGACTGTAGTCATTTCTGTTGCTGTTTAAGCACTTGATTTTCTGTTGGGTGTTTGGAGGTGTGGGTTTTCTCCTGATCAGCTTTTTGTGGGAAGACTGCTGCTGTCAAATGGGACAAGTTTACTGCGAAGGGACAGCATTCTGTTCATACTTCTCAAGACCTTTGGAGATACTTAGGCAAACCCATGCGTTCCTTTCTCCTCTACACGCACTTTTCCAGGTCGTGCCTCATTGTCAGGTTGCCCCCGTAAAGTAACTTGCAATTACCTTTTCTTTTTGCAGTCCTAGAGCAGACGTGTTGTGCTTGTTGAGTCTGCGCTGGTGCAGGGGAAGCAGCCCAGAGTGCAAGACTAGTGCATTCCAAGTCACTGATAGTGGTAGACGTGGTAGTTAGAATTCTGTTGCTTCACATTTAGGGTGATAATTTAAAGACTGGGGTATTTAAAAGCAAAAAAGAAAGTAGCTGACACATTTACTAATTAATTATTCATTGAAGTAATTGTTTCAGTTTTTAACTTGGCAGCACCTCTTCTATATGTTAATAGCTGGAGAGAATTAACACACGCACACGACATCTGTAAATAAGTGGTTTTGTTTTGTTATCGGTGCCTGAGGCTTTCTTTCCTCCTCTGTAATATGCTGAGTGGTTTTAGTTGCCAGAATGTTTCCATTTAAGGCACTGGTGGGTTTTGTTGGGGTTTTTTGTTAAGTTCAAAGTACAGTTTTCTATTCCATAAACTTGAAGAGTGCTCTTTTTGGTGTAGTACGCTATTTTGTGGGAAGCACTGATAAAGGAATTGGAAGATCCTTTTTTAATCAAAATGCGCATTTTATAATTGTTTCTTGTGTAATACTGGTTTAGTAGAAAAGTTAGCTATTGTTTTTTATAGAAACTGCGAATTTTTTTTATTTTGTATTTTTATGTAATTGCATAATTTAAAAAAAAAAAACATTAGAGAACTTGTTAGAATACAGAAAAATTACCAAAATTTAGTCTTGGCAATATGTTTGAAAGTCATTGTAGATTGTCAGACGTAGGTTGAACACGTACTGTGTGCGTGTGTACATGTTTACTGTCTTTGCAGAAGTGTAAAAGGTTTTTGAGTGCCAGATCCTTCAGTGTAGCTGTCCGACAGTGTTCCACTGGGGCAGCGCGAGTTAATTTGTAACTAGAAGGAAAGCAAGTGGTGGAAAGCGTTTATTTCTTTATTTCCTCCAAAATTTATTTTATATATTTGTCACTGGCAATTTTAGAGTGGTTTCAAAAGCCACTGTGTAAAATCACTGCGAATTCTTACTTTGGTGTTTAGTCCATGTAGTAAATAAGTAAAAGGTAAAAGTCTATAACTAGTTGGGCAGAACTGCTGGTTGGGGTTTGGTAGCAGTTGTGCTGGTGCTGCTCCTGTGTCCGGGATGGGCCGAGGGACATGCATCCTTTTGGGAAATGGACCCCTACATCTCTTTACCTGCAGTTAGGAACACGGGGCCGCTCAGAGGGCGGCTGGTTGTTCAGCTGGGCTCCTCGGTCCAGTGGCAAAGTGCTCCCCCTGCACCACCCCTGCCCGCTGCTGCCCGGGACCAGCGCCGCGTGGGGTCACCTGTGTTCGGCGTGCAGGGCCACAGCAATGGCACCAAACCCAGTTGTGGGTGGTGCAGCGGTGTCTCCAGGCTGTGCAGGGGTGTCTCCAGGCTGTGCAGGGGTGTCTCCAGGCTGTGCAGGGGTGTCTGGGAGCAGTGCAGCGGTGTCTCCAGGCTGTGCAGGGGTGTCTGGGAGCAGTGCAGCGGTGTCTCCAGGCAGTGCAGCGGTGTCTCCAGGCGGTGCAGCACCATCTTGTGGGCCCCGTGCCTTCCGCGGGGCTCAGCAGTGCCGTGCGGAGCTGTGTGCTTGGCCAGCAGCTGCCAGCCGGCAGCTCTGCAGCGCGTTTGTGAGGGGCTGTTCTGGTCCCCAGCGTGCAGAGCCCAGGGCCCAGCGGGCGATGCTGCTGCACAGGTGGTTCGGTGTTGGTGGGTGCCGGTAACTGGTGTTAGTGGGAACCGCAACCTGCATCGCGGAGCTGGAACTCACTGTGTGCAAGTGACAAACACTTTCAGAGATAAAAAACAAGTTCAAGTCATCATAATGCAGTGCCATGTCTTAGATCTTAGTTTGTGTCAGAGTTCTTTTCAAAACCATAATTTCCTCATTGAGGTGACTAGAATTGTAATTTTATTGTGGCGTAACATTTCCCTTTTGTGTATTATAACAGCAAAGATAGCATGCTGCAAAAACATTAATTATTGCATCCTCAGTATGTCTTCCAGGGAAAATACTGGTGTACTTGATGCTCCTCTTCTGTAACGTAAGAATGAAGGTTAAATAGGTGTATTTCAACCCAGGTATTTTTACAGTGCTGGAGCTTTTGAAATTAAAGATCAATGTAACTTTGTTTTCAAGAATAATATAAAGTGTGGAGTACTTAGCAGGAATAGGTAGCTATTAAGATGTTAAATGGGAAATACTATGTAATACTTCTGTTTCTCAAGGAGCAGCATTAAAAATGTAGCTTGTTTGTTATATGTTCTAATGGGTGTTGGAATCCGCTGCATAAATACTGTCATTTGCTGTCTGTTGAGAGGGCCGTGTGTTAATGTGGTAGAACAGAGGAAACATGCGCTTTCAGCTGTCAGGAATGGAAATTCGGGAGTTCTGCTTTAGACTCTGATGACTTGGCAGGCAAATCTGAATCTGTTTCTCTGTGAGAGGGTGGCGGGGATGGGACGACCTTCCCTGAGAGATTTGGCTTTCAACAGGGCAGTAAGGGCCTTGCTGTTGTTGTTATTTCACTGTGCAGTGGGTTAGTTCTGCTTTCCAATCACTGAGGTTTACCGCTATAATGGTCATCTAATACTCTTTTAAAAACTTATCATGAATGGGTATGGGGTTTTTTTCTGCGGTCATCTAGGGTCAAGGTGCTAATCACAGGGGGTTTTTAATGTGTTCTGAGCTGGCTCTGTCATCTCAAATCTATTTTTCTTAAATACTTGAAAACACAATTTCTTAACACTGACCCTCAGTATTTCCCAGCATCAGTCTGGTTGTGAATGCTCAGGGTGCCAGACAGCGAAGGACAACGCTGGTGTATGTATCGCCCTCCTGGTGCACAGATGTCACTGCGGGTTGATCATTACCTCAAATTTGCAAAGCATTCAAGGGATTGCTTTAACTGGCACTGGCCAGCTGTAATTGTTTTCTGTAGTTAACCTGACTGATGGCTTAGTTGTCTGTGAAATACTTTTTGATACCTAATTGCAAATGCAAGATTGCTTTTTGCTGTAACACAGTTCTCAGTGGATCTTGTAGCCAGATGATAAAACTACGATAAAATGCAAACTAGCCAAGTTGAGATTGATAGTTTGTGATTTGTCTTGCAGTGCAACTGACGTAGAGGAGTGTCAGAAATAACGTTTTTAGGTTTTCTTTTTCATATCTTAACACATCAGAAGGAATTATTTTAAAAAAGAAATAGTGTACACTTGCTGTCTGTTATTAGAAAATGCTGAAAGCCAGAATTTGGTCTGTGGAAACTTTTCAGAGTGGTGGTCGGTCGGTCTGTGGTACATTACTGTGTGTGTGGTGGAAAGAACCCTGGGTGGTTTGGCTGCTCTGTGTCCCAACGGCCGCAGCTCTGCGGGTGGTGTCACCCATGGTGTCACCCGTGGTGTCACCCGCAGCGTCACCTGCGGCACCAGGCGCCTCTGTGGGAACTGGGAACAGTCACCCTGCGAGGGGCGGGGGAGAAAAGGGGTCTGGGGTACAGCAAATCAGTGTTATTCCAACAGGAGGGAGCACCGGGAAAGAAACGGGTAGAAGATGAATTTGGATTTGCAGCGGGAATGAAGATCTCGGCAAGCAGGGATGAGAACTGCTCTGTCTGTGTGGTAGCTGTACAGGCACGCGTAGCCGTGCTCTGAAGAGTCTCTGTTTACAGAGAGAAATCAGAAAGAGTATTTGTAATTAAGAAGGCAAACACATGTTAATTTTTTGAATATAAAACTTTCCTCTCTCCATACAAATAGATTTTTACCATCTAGATAAAGCATAACTGTTGTCTGGCAGTATTACTACTATAAAAATAGATTTGAGAAAAACGCTTGAGCTACCAAAAATGTCATCATATGATTTTTTTTTTCTTGTGTGCTAATATTAGTAGTCTCAGAAGTTTCTATGCCCTATAAATATTTGAAGTATTGCAGACTTTCTTCTTCCACAATGAATATCGTGGAAAGTGCTACCAGATCTCTTTTTGTTTGAAACTACTGTTAACAATAGCCAAGTGGCCACAAGCTTTGAAATTTAAATGTAAGTATGGTTATTTTGGCATTGTTCTTGCTGGGAGGAGAACCATTTGAACGGTCCCGGCGGGACAGGGGAGCAGTTCAGAGCTCGGATGGGCGGCAGTAATGGGACAAGGGAGCAGGTCAGAGCTCGGATGGGCGGCAGTAGGTGGCTGTTGGTGTTCAAAGCTGCGTTTTGGAGGCAGACAGCACACAGGACCCGTTGTCACAAACGGGGTGTGAATTCTCTTCCATCAGCTGCTTCATGGTGTTTTCTTTTACAGCAGTAAATAACCTGTGTGACTCGATTGGGTTTTACTGTCCAGAGATCTCCAGAGCAGCTTTGAGCCTGAGCACCTCTTGCTGCTTCAGCTGCAGCTCATCAGACACAGCGGGTGCAGATTTGGGAGAACGTCAGTTCCAGACGGAAAGTTTAAAAGACAGGACTTAGGCTGATCTTGGGGGGCTGTTCCGAGAGTGAATGTGGTGTCTTCCTTTACTCGGTTGACACACGTGGAGTCTGTTCGCACATCCCACACAACGTGTCGTAGAACTGGGGTTTGTCCGCGGGCTGGGGGTGTGCGCTGCAGCGGCGCGGGGGTTCGGGGCAGGAGGGTTGTGTGCTGGAACCCAGGTACGTCCTGCACAAAGAGGGCTGGAAAAACGTTCTCAACCTATTTTTTAATCTCATTCACCGGACTATGTGGTCAGGGCTTGTGGGGCAAAAGTGTCCAAGCTTTTTGACTTGGAAACGTTCCTGATCCTGAAAGGGCACAGAGGAGTGTTGCCAGTGGCCTTTCCAGTGCTCAGAAGTGCTTTATTCTCCCAGTCTCGAACTCTGAAGTGACTGAACATCAATAGGTTGTCTCTCCCCTGCCTTACAGTGTTCCAATGAAAGCAAACTACTGCCACTGCTTTATTCTTCAATTCAGCTGTATTGTTGCTTTCTAAACCTCAGAATCCTGCTTTCTGTGAACAATTATTTTTATTCTCATGTATGAAACAGGTAACTGATCCTTGGCTGCACATTCCGTGTTGTCACGAGCTTTTTGCACTATTAGCCCAAATACTCTTCTCTCTGCCTGTCACTGCAGTCTTCTGTCAGCTTTGGGTTTGTTCTCATTCTTACCCAGAATCACTGCATCTCTCCAAGCGTGGTCTTAGATAAGAAGTTTGGGTTTGTTGTCCTGAGGATGAGTGTGGGATATTTGTTCCTCCTGGCCCTGACAGCTTGGAGTGTGCTTGCACAGCTGCAGTTCCTCCTGCCTTTTGTGCTCTCCATGTTCTCCCTCTTGTCTTGCCTTTGCTGAAGTCTCTTTTTAAACAGCATCATCTGGAAAGCGGTGTTGCTGCTGAGCCTTCTGGTTTAGTGTGTAAAATTTGTATTAAGTGAATTTAGATTAGCGTTATAAGTTTTGGTTTCACTTTTGCCGACGTACAGTTTTGTCCCTGGTGTAAGATGCTCTAAAATTGCTCTGGTCTGATGATGCTCTTCAGTTCGTGTCCCTTCTTGTTCACATGTCCCTTATGTCAGCGCTGCTGCCCATACGGATGCAGAGCAGCTGAACTGGCCCCTGCTCTGGCAGGAGAGCGTGGGTCTGGTTGTTTCCTGGCCGAGGTGCCGTTCAGGATCCGTTTGCTGGCCGGGCAGCGGGGCGGGTGCCCCGGGGTGCGTGGCCGGGAGCCCATTGCTGGGCGCACGGGAGAGCGCAGGGTCGCGGGAGCAGGCACAGATTAAACAGCATCGGAATTTGCGCTGGGTTTTGAATCAAATTAATGTCTAAGCCTTCATTGTGAGTTTTAGAAAAAAGAAAGTCTTAACATGGAGCTTGACACCGCATCAGCTCTTAAAGTTTTGTCACTTGTGATTTGCAATGAAAATATAGTCCCTACAGAAATGTTATCCAATTAGAAGTAAAATTCCCCAGTTCCTTTTGTGTCACTGTGAAATAATTGTTCTAAAATGAATCTAAGTGTGTACAGATTGTATTTTGGGAGAGTTAATTACAAACTGTGTGGTTCAGGGATTTAGTGCAAGAAGAGGAAGAACAGTTGATGGAAGAAAGGAAAAAGAGAAAAGAAGACAAGAAGAAGAAGGAAGCTGCTCAAAAAAAGGTATGTTGAACATGAAAAAGCAAAACCCCGTGCTTGTGCATTACTTCTGTGTCATCACCAGTAAATACTGGTTTAGCTGTTGTTATTCAGAAGTGGTTTGTGTTTAATGTTTTAAGCTTTAAATGTGCTGTCAGTTAGTGGTAACTGAGATATTGAACATCTTAGTTCCTTCAGAGATTAAATATTCTTCTGACATGACCGTTCTTTGTCCTGATTGTCAGTTGTAGTGGTTTCAAGTTTGAATATTTCCTCAGTGTTAGTGCATTTATTAGTAGAATAAAATTGTCATTTTTTTTTAAGACGGAGGCTTCCAGCTGTATCCTTACTTTAGTGTATTTTATCCTTCAGTATAGAAACATATGTGGCATAACACAATTTGCATTAGGAAAGGTGGATAAAATGAAAATATTGGCAGCAAAGGTATTTTGGGATGGGAACATCCCAGCCATGTTTGTAAACACTTCAGAACTCCTGTTTACTGCCAAGGTGTTAGTCATGGCCAGTGATTCTAAATATTGACCCTGAGTCTGAGACACACTTGTAAATCTGGTTTTAAACCCATGGCCGTTTCAGGCTTGGGTTTGCTGGCTGGTGGTGGCAAAGCAACCCTGCTTATTCCGTTGATTAATGCTAGATATTTATTACATAGTTCAAAATCAGCAGTCAGCTCTCTTTGTTGGCCTGGATCGAGGTGTTTGTTGTGCACCCTTACAGAGTTAGATATGGCTAATCTTGCAACAAATCTAAATGAAATAGTACTGGAGGAGTGCTCCTAGGAAAGCTATTTGCTTATATTTCACAATGAGAGTTTCTTTTCAGTAGCTGACAGCAAAGCTGCCTAATGATTTTTGGACCTCACTTGTAAATTGATAAGAAATTTTCTTCTTGGAATTCTTATTTAATCGGAAGTTGTAATGGGAAAAGAGCTGGTTTATTTGTAGAATTTGAATCTTTTAAGTAAGTGGTTCTTCATAGCTGACTTCCTCTTCCAAAATACAGATTATTTTCGTGAGTTCAAAAGGCATGTTTGAGAGTGAGATCTGTAGAAGAAATAAAAGCACAAATGTTTTTTGCAAGTGGAGAGACCAGAGCTTTGCCTAAAGCTGCAGGTTCTGCCTCCACTTTGCTGCGGAGCCCGGGCTGGGCTGATCCGAGCAGCCCCCGCTCTCCACCGCGGTCACCAAGGGGGGCTCGGGGAGCAGGACGGGAAGAGGCTGCGGGAAGAAGGAGCAGGATGCCACAAGGATGCTCATCCACCCTCCTGGAGAACTTGATCTGCATGAAAGAGAATGTACCTCTGAAAAACCATGGGAACAAACAACTGCCAGTTACCTTGGCTGCTAGAACAAAGTCCCAGTACAGATGTGGCTTGATTCTGCATTAGAATGGAGATTCGTTAATGTAGCTCAGAAAGAAGGGAAAGTCCCTTTTTGGTTCTGTTCGTATTTGTGAGTAGTTTCGGACTGACCAAAATGGCTCTTTTTGTCTTGTAAGCTGACTTTTTCCATTCCATCTCCTAAGAATGTGCTGGTTTGTGTTATCAACCATAGGCTCTCCAGCAAAAAACTTTAAAGCATTTAACTGTGCATTCAGTACTGATACATTTTGCAAGTCCTTAGCTGACGTATGTTCAGGTTAGTGGTTTCGTTTCGTTTGGTTTGGTTTTCTTTCAGACAATAGCACCTTCGTATAAAAAGCAGGCAGGAGCCTTATCCTATGACTCTGTGCTGATCTCTTTGGGTGCTGTGGGTAGTCAGAAGCTGTGGAAAAAAAAAAAAGTATAAGTTGTCTCCTTTTCTTGTTTGTGGGTCAAGTGCCAAGCTGATGAATTGATTTTTTTTTTTCTTAAATTATCGTTTTTTTAACTCAACTCACACTCATCTGAGTGAAGCTCTGACCTGCTCCTGACACCCCACTGTCTGCGCACCGGGTTCCCCCGAGCTGCCGTGCACACAGACCCTGCAGCTCAGCTGCACACACAACTTCCCAAGTCTGAAAAACATTTTTTTTAACCGGATTTGTTGGACCAAGAGCGTAATGAAGAATTGTGGCTCCATGCAGTACAGCAGCTGCCTGTGGGGGCTCAGCAGGAGGGCGCCGGTTGGAGCCGCCGGGCTGGGCAGGGCGAGCTGGGCACGGCTGCAGCTCCGTGTGCTCCGGGTTCTGGTCGCTGGGTGAGCCACCCTTGGCTTTGGGTTTGCTGTCCTAGCACCAGGGGCTGATGTGGTACTGCCTGGAGAGAGGTTTGCTGCAGAAGAGATTTTGCAAGTGTCTTGGTCTTTAGCTATTTTTAGCAATCTCTTAAGACCATAAATTAAAAAAAAAAAAAAATTTTAAAAATATGATGCTCAAGGTTTCTTGGGAGCAAGAGTCTGCATTTTGAACTGTTGGACAGTATAACTTAATTTTTTGTATGTATTGTTGCATTTATCAGTTTAAGAAGTTGCAAAAGAGGGTTTTTCTGTTCGCGTGCTCTGGGTTTGCAGGCTGTGGCGCTGAGAGTCGTTACGGGAGTGTCAGGAGGCAGCCCTGACGGTGTCGTGTCGGAATCTCAGCCAGTCTTACTTCAAATCAGTGAATCCAATTCTTCTTGGACTCACACGCTCTCTCTTCTTTTCTCTCTCCTCAAGGTTTTAATTATATGCAATCATAGCCTAAGAATTATAGCAAATTTATTGCATATGATGAAGATACGCAATACAATAACTGAAATGGGTTGTATACAGCTACCAAGGCGACCATCCCAAATCAAATCTCATTTTGCTTCGCCAGTAGTGCATTTTGAAAGTCATAATTAAGAAAACTCTAATTTCAGATAGGAAGAACTATGATTTGTGCTTTTGAGGGGCCCTTCATTAAGTCAGTTTCAGCACATTTTGTAGTTAGAATGGCAAAATTAAGGTGCGCTTCCATACAATAAATGCTTCTCTCCCCATTTTTATCCTATGATTAAATGTTTTTAAAACAGATCTCTCATTTTGGCCGTATCACAGGTGTAACCAGTTCAGTCTTGGACACGAGAGACTTAAAGCTTTTACATTTGCTCTGTTAGTTCCTTTCAATTTCCGGGTCCCTCCCTCTTCCCCCGCCACATTCTGCAATAAAGTGGTGGCGGTTCCCTCCTTCCAGGCACAGTTTTAAACTCACTTCTAACATCTTAATTTGCAAGTTTAATTGTCTGTTTCATGTAGTTATCTTTCAAATTAGTGTTGTCTTCTATAAGAGCTAAACAGCTTTCTAGGCATAAGGAATAATAGGCATGGGTTAGTTAGACACTTCTGAAGTAGATAATTGAATAACTTTAAAAGATTTTAAAAGAGGGAAGTCAAAAGCTCATGTTCCTTTATTAAGTGGCACATGCACGTGGTTTTTCTCTTATCTGCACAAATCACTGACACTTCTTTTTTTTCTTGTTCTAGGCCATTGAACAAAAAATCAAAGGTAAGTTAGAGTTATTTCTATTCTGTATATTATTTCTGCTTTTTAAAATATGTTGAATCAAACGGGTCACCTGAAAACACCTCTTGACACTAAAATACGGGGTCCTTGAAACTTCAGTTGCACTTTTTCAAGTGGTGACCACAGAAGACGAGAAGAGTAACGGTGGCTCGGGGTTCCTCCCCGGGACTGGGCTCTGCTGTTCTTGTAGTTGCTGTTCTCACCTACTTGTACAGCACCAGCTATATTCATAATACCTGGAGTTCTTCGCCTGATTTGCTCTTTTCCGTTTTTGCTTTGTTTGAAAAGAGCACAAGTGCTGTAACACTTCGAGTATGACCTTGTGTGTACAGATCCACGTAATGGATCTGTTTGAAAGTTAATTTCCAGATATTCTAAGTGCAAGAGGGATTGGAAATGCTTGGTAGACAAGTGATGGATACGTCTGGCTTTAGCTGCTATTGGATGTGGAGGCTTCCTCCTCACAAGACAACGATCAGATTGGCAGGATGTGAAAGCTGTAATTTCGATGTTCGGTGGCGGGCTGGGAACACTGCAGTTATTCGGAATGTTTGGGGGGTTGTACTGGCTTCTATAGAGGGGAAAGAAAAGATTCTTTTCACTTTCTTTTTAATTCTAGTTTGTAACCTGCTGGTTGGGAAGTGGCTGATAGTTGCATAAGTGATCATGTGGAGAGCTTGCTGGGTCCCTGGGTTTGGGGGACATTTGGTTTAATTTGGTACTTGTACAGTGGTAGGAAGAGGAGCTGGGAAGCCCTGCTTGGCAGAGACACCATTACTGGTGGAAAATCAAGTGTTTGAAGTGCTGTTCTGGCGCGAAGGCAGTAAGATGGTGGGGGACGGACTGCGCTGGGGAAGAAGCAAAGAGGCAACTGGAAGTGTTGGTGACTGGGGGCGCGTTGCAAGGTGCGTCCTGGCTGGCGTGTGGTGGGAATGGAGGAGGCCGGTTCTCCTGCCGAGGGCTGTGGTGCCAGGTGTCAGGAGACATATTCATGTCGAGTTTCTTGGAGTGCCGTGTGTACTGTGTGTGTTTGAATGGAGCAAACAAGCCGTGGATGGAGCCGGAGCATCAGGATTGCAGTGTGCGAGGGAGCTGCGCGGAGGGCAGGGACCTGGCCCCCCGGGGCTGGGGGGGCAGCCGGGGCTCGGGGCAGCGGCCGTGGCAGCAGTGACAGGGACGGGGCCCCTTTCTGTGGGCTCTGGCAGGGCCAGCAGCGGTGGCAGGGCCAGCGGCAGTGGCAGGACCAGCAGTGGTGGCAGGGCCAGCGGCAGTGGCAGGGCCAGCAGCAGTGGCAGGGCCAGCGGCGGTGGCAGGGCCAGCAGTGGTGGCAGGGCCAGCAGCAGTGGCAGGGCCAGCGGCAGTGGCAGGGCCAGCAGTGGTGGCAGGGCCAGCAGCTGTGTCCTGTGTGCCGCCCTGGGGGTCTCTGGGCTGGCTGGAGCTCCGGCCCCCAGCCCCGCTCTGCTCGCTGCAGTCAGCGGCACTTCTGTGTTTGGCTGTAGGCACAGGACGGAATACTTCATAAAACTGCTGGAAGAGTATTATAATTAACAAATATTCTGTGTTTGTTATCTAAAGGACCCTTTTTCAGGCAGCACGTGGAATTGCATTTGAAGCGCAGGCTGAGCATTTGGTTTTTTCCATATATTCCTGCCATAAGGCTTCTAAGATAAAATACCAGATTTAGAGACCTGAGAAAGCGTTTGGTTTTATTCTGAAGTAATAAAATATATCTGAAAAGGTAGTGAAGAAGGAAAATGAGCTAGTACTTTGCTGTAGATGATAACGTGCATTTTGAATGAGGGTCTGGCCTGTGTTCTGTGCTGTGCCGGCATCCGTGCGTCACATCGGGGCCGGGGCTGCAGAAGCAAATGGCTAAAAATAGCGCGAGGATGCGAGGGCAGCAGTTGTGCTGCTCCGGCTACCTGATCGCATCTTCACAGGGAGAGAAATGCCTTTTTTTCAAGGACAAAGTAAATCTTTCCTTTTATTTTTTTTCGTTTTCTCCTTGGAGGCCTGATGTTTACTGATGCAAGTATTAAGTTCCAGTTTCAATACTATGTTATTATTAAAAGGGTGTTTCAGGAAGTTTCGCAGGAGTTGAGAGGGTTGTCGGAGGAACGCAAGCTGGCCATCCTTCTGAAGAACAGGCGTTCGGATACAAAACTTTTTGCAGCAGTTTCTATAGGAACAAAATTCGCTGCTTATGTTGCACATAGCGATTTCATTGTTTCAACAGTTTTGCCTGCTTGTATTCAGGAAGCAAATTAATGTTTCATTAGTTTCCAAGTTTCCATCACGTTAACGTCTTAAATAATTTATTCCGTGCATGAGCTGAAGATAAAATACAATAGTATAGGATCTCTAAATAATTCAGAATTATGTTCCTTCTTTCAGAAAAGTAGCTGGTTAAGTGGTGGGGGTGGGTAGAGAGGTTATTTTTCGGTTTTAAGCATAGTTTGTATGGCTCCAAAATGTTGTTTTAGCGAAGGCAGGAATTGCTGTTGTACCAGCTGAAGTAGTTACCAGTGTGCATGCAAAATTATGAAATGACCTTCTGAGGAAGTTTTTTCTCTTATTCAGGACTGGGAATGGAAGTAATGAAGATGATGCTGGTATAAATGCTTCTGGTTCGAGTAGCATTTCAATACTGTAGTATTGTCGTTAAAAATGCATGTACGTCATTCCCGTGAATTTCAAATATCCTAACCTGTCTAGTTCTATACCTCTGGTTTTATTGGAAGAGGGAAGAGGCAGTTCCTAGGAGTTGGAGATGAATGTGTTATTTAGTTGCTAAGAGGAGGTTTCTCAGCGCAGCAGCTCACATCACTGATGTGTACATCCACAAGTGCCTGCCAAGCGCTCTTGTACCGGGGATTTTAGGAAAAATAAGTACCGTTTGAAAGTCCTTATTTGTTGGGAATCCTGTAGAATTGTCCGTTGTTGTGGTATTCCTTCTGGCTTGGCAAAATATGTACTTTTGCTGTGGTTAATGCCAGTGCTGTTGAAGACAGATCAATGCATTTACCCGAATTTCCCCTAGAACAGGGCTGCGCGGGCTGTGCTGCGGCCAGGAGCTGGTGCTGGGCCAGGCGCGGAGGTGAGCGCTGTTTCAGAAGAATGTCTGGGGTTTGCGGTGTGCGCTGCGGTGACCGTGGGGTGCTCTGCAGGGTGGGATCTCCTGCGGAGATGAAGTGTGTTTGACACAGCGCAGTGTGTGCCCGCCGCCCCCCAGGGGGCCCCCACACGGCCGGGGGCGCTGCGAGCTGTTTGGGCCTTGGAGCTGAACCGGGGTGCCGGGCTCTGCTCTGAGCTCCGCGGCGCAGGAGGCACAGAGTGCGACTTCTGCTGGGAACAGACTCCGCTTTGAATCGGCCACTGAGGCGGAAAGTGCTTTAAAAATAGCTGGGTGTGGAACTGAAATCTTTGACTCATATTTCCCACCTTGGAAACTTATTCGTTTTCTTCTCTGTGAAGCAGAATTGCCTGAACACACTACCCTAACTCTTCTGGGTTTTGTTGTTTGGGTTGGTTTGTTTGTTTTCTTTTCACTTGCCTAACTGTGCTTTTCCTGATCGGAAAAAACTGTTATGTTACCTTTCAAATCTTAAATGCAAATAGCGAAAGTGACCAGAACAAGCAATGCTTGCTGTTAGAATCGCCGTAGGAATGGCACACAGCTCACCTTTGTGCGGATCGGCAGGGGTTAATGAATTGGCAAACAGTTAGATATTTTCCAGATCAGCTCGCTGAGCTTACAGCTGCGGCCATTTTTCCACCACGAAAATTCTAGCACTACATCTTGGGTGTGAGAGCCGATCGCCAGGCCGGCTGCCGATCGCCAGGCCGGCTGCCGCGGCCAGCAGGGCCCCCCGCCCCGGGGAGGCGGCTCCGGCAGCTCCAGCAGCTCCCGGGCAGCGCTGCCCTGCCGGCCCGGGGCCGCGCTTTGTGTGCTTTACTGGACCGTTTCACCTCGGGACGCCGAGTCTGGGGCGAGCGCGAAACTGCTTTCCATCTGTATTAAAGTTACTGAAGCAGCTGCCATTTTTTCCTGGCGGGGGAGTCCGGCCCCGGCCCCGCTCCGGGAGCTGGGAGCAGTAAAATGACACCATGCTGCTCCTCCATTTTCTAGTGCAATCTGCAGCCTGGGACAGCAACACCAGTTGGAAGCGTCTGTCTTTGGAATCTCTCTGCAAACTCTTAACCGCACCGTCCCCTGCTTCGTGGGTTTGCAGCAGGTTTGTTCTTCATGAAAATCTACATTTTTAGTATTTGTTTCTGTAAACTTGCTAGTACTAGTCAAGTAAATTAACTGTAAGTCTGTTAATATTCTCTTTTTGCCTTAATGTGATTCAAAATTAAGTATTGCTGTGCAGAACAAACTTCTATTAAACAAGCGACTTGTTTGTAACAAACTCAAATATTAAGATCATGATTAAGGGCTGTTAGAATATATAGTAGCCATATTGGAATATTAATGTATTATTTATTCTTCTGAGAAGCTGTGGACCAGAAAATGTTGGACGGGATAAATTGTGTAGCTTAAAACTTGGTTGGTGGTACTTAGGGCAGCGAAGGCAAAGGAATTCTGCGCTGCTCATTAATGTCCGTTTGAAATTAACATACGATTGTCAGCTGCGTATTCTCTAATAGAACTGTATTGTCTGCTGAGATTTCTGTGTAGTTTTCTGAGCACAGTAGAAAGAATTACCATTTTTGCTAAGGAAATGAATGCATAGAATACATGAAAAATATAATTTACTTAAACTGTTGATGAAGTCTTGTTCATTCTGTAGCTTCGGGGCTGGCTTGGCAGGCACACCTGGTTTATTAGTCGCACTCTTTAAAGCTGGAAGTGGCTCCATTGGGTTCTGTTACAATACGCGCTTTGTCTTAAAGTATCTTTAATTAGGAAAGTAAAGCGTTAGTGTTGCTGTGTTGCGGTACTGTCCTAGACGTGCTGCTGCAACTCTGGATGTCCCGTGGGGTGTCACAGAAGTGTTTGTACTTGATCTGAGAGGGGCGGTTGTGCGGATGGAACCGGTAGTGGAGGAGAACGGAGCCTCATTGAGCACGTGATGGGTGCCGGGTGTTGGATTGAAAAGCTCTTGGAGCAAGGTGTGCTTTCCGCTTCAGCTGGCAGGGAAAAAAAGCAAGCAGGTCAATAGGGGCAGAGCAGGCTGGGGCGGGGGGGTGTGTCCCCGAGCGGTGCCATCGCTGTGGTGCTATCGCTGTGCCATGCCTGCGGTGCCCTGGCTGCGGTGCCCTGGCTGCGGGCGGGCTGGTGTCCGTGGCGCTGGCAGCACGTGCTGTGGGCACAACCGCTTTAACCGGGAACAGGCATTGGTGTCAGGCAGGAGGCACATGGATAGAGCAGAAAGTTCACGTTTGGGCAGTAGTTACCCAGGTTGAGGTATGTGATGACTTTCTTTTTTTTCTTCATGTCAAAGCTTGTTGCAGTACCTGGACCACAGAAATGTGCTGAGTGCTTACAAATCCTTAGCTACTTGCTAAAATAGCAGCCCCCCCCCCCAAGGATTAGTGATTTTCAGGTTTTTAAATTCTTTGTTTTAAAACAGGAAAATTTTAGAAGAAATAAATGTAAGTAGATTTGTTTAAGACTACTTTGTATTTGTGAAATTCAGTTTTGATCATAATTTGGTTTTGCATTATATTTGCATTATATCAATGATATATTTGCATTATATCAAAACGTTATACAAGGAATCAGAATCGCCTACTCTCTTGATATAGGTATCAACTGAAATTGATGGAATCTGATATGGCATTGGTGATTTTTTTTTTTTTTTAATCAACTTGCCAGTTTATCTGATAGCTCTTGAACACCGTCTATTCCCCGTTCTCCATGCATTAAATTGCCTTACGCCCTGGCCATTCCTCTCCATAATTCTGTCCCTCTGCAGTCGGGTGTGAAATGGAGAGCGCGGGGTCGGAGCTGGGGGAGCTGCCGAGGCTGCGGCCTCCTCATCCTCCTCCTCCTCCTCATCCTCCTCCTCCTCCTCATCCTCCTCCTCCTCATCTTCCTCATCTTCCTCCCCTCCAGCCTTCTGTCAAACACGTCTATCTGGCCACCTGTGAAACAAGCAGGTCCCCACATTTTTCTTTATCTACTTTTCTTAAGTAGCCTAAATATAATATTCCTTTAAAACACAACTAACTCGATTGCTGATTTTTAGGGGAGATTTTGTTCTAAAGGCCTTCATGTTTGTGTTTTTCAAAATATGTAACTGTGTATTATAACAGAAATTTTAAAAAACAGTCATAAGCAGCACTGACAGATTCTTTAAACAGAAGTTTAAGGAGCTTGTTTTCATTTAATTTTTATTTTGTATCACATCTATGTGTTCCTGAAAGTGAACGGTAAAATGGTCTTGAAACAAAATGAAAAAGATTTAGAAGGCCCAGACAGGTACATTTTCAGTCCTGCAGCACCGGTGTTCCTGCTGCTGACATGCGGGAAGCTGAGATGGAGCAGGGCAGGGCGAAGGTTTAAGGTGCTGCTGCTCGGACCCTCAGGCTGTGGGTGTTTGGGTGCTGCCAATGTGCAAAACTGTTCTTGACAAGAAGTACAGTGGTACAGGAGCTGAGGGCTGGTGTGTGGAGCCAGAGCGGAGCGTTACCGAGCTGCGCCCTTGCTGGGAGCACAGGAACGCCGTTTCCCTTCAGGAACCTGTAAAACCACCGGTTTCGTTCTGTGAACTTCTGGGCAGAGATGGTGACCTGGGCAGGGGGCCAGTCAGCGCTGCTGGGGCGAGTCTCGAGGCGGCTCAGCCAGTTCCACGGTAAATGTGAATAGGCTTTGTGGAGGTCTCATCCAAGAAACTGGAAAAGTGCATGAAGACGAGTGAGAGAAGGGGCTGGGAGTGCAGCTGTGCTGGGGCTGGCGGTGGCAGCACAGGGAGCACCCTGGGGCTCGCGGTCTCGTCCCACCGGGACGGCCCGTTCACCCGTTCTGCTCCCCAGCCCCCGGCCTGCGCTGGAGCTGGGAGTCGCGCGTTTCCCTTTGTTCAGCGTCCGAGTTTGGTGTGTTCACTCGCAGTGGGCTTCTGCAAATGATTTGACCTTCGTCTTGCCCTGAAGCAGCCGTGCTGCCAGCACCCAGCGGTAACGTGGAGCTGCAGTTGCGCGTTTGGCATTTGATCAATGCCGGCGCAGTCCTGCCAAGCTGGGAATGGGGATACCTGTGTCATTAACTATTCCTGCTGGCAACAGATTGGCTGAAGGATATTAATATATTTTCCTTTGGATGTTAAGGTTGATAAAGCAGGCAAGTCTTAACAATGTGTTCTTGTTCACCTCTTATTCTTTTGGGGCAAGACTGTAACATTTTCTTTATACATAAAACTTAAATTTCCCATTGGAGTAAGTTTTTTGGTGGTGGTGTTTTTGTTAGTACTTCAGTATTTTTTAAAATAAAGTTTAAATGCCAAAGTAAGCTGGCATAGTGCTTATTTGTCAGGAGAAGCTATAGGAAGCTTGTTAGTAGTCGCATACTTTAACGGAGATAACTTTGTTAGGAGTGATAGCAAGACATATTTCTACTTCCAGATCTGTGCCATTAAAGCTGTGAGATTATGGGATAATTGAGCTTTTAACGAGGAATGAGTTACAACCTGAATCAGAAGCAAATGCTGCCATTACATCTTGTATAAGCACATCTAAGAATATTGACTGAGTCTTCGATATTTCGAGTTGCTGTTCTTCTGCGTAACTTTGTCCAACTCTCTCTTTCCGGGGGCAGTGCCAGAACAAGCCAAGGCCAGTGTCAGCCAGTCCCAGCCCCAGCCCGGCCCCTCCAGCGGCACTTCCAGCGGAACCAGCACCACCAATAATGCCAAGCGGGCCCCAGCCAACCCCCAGCAGCAGCCCTTGCCTCGGTACCCTCCTCGGGAAGTACCACCGCGCTTTCGACACCAGGAACAGAAACAGCTTCTGAAACGAGGGCAGCAGTTACCGCTCATAGCTGCAAACCTGGGATCGACTCCTAAAGTATTAAACGGCCAGTCGGGAGGCAGCACCGTCACAAGTAAACAGCCCGTGAGCAACGGAGAAGTGCCGAACAGCAGCAAAAAACAGCCAGGTGAGGGAGGTGCCTTGTTTTCTTTCATGAAAATGGAGTCGTTTAAATTAAATTGTCAGTGAAATATTTGAGCTAATATTATTTGAATTTTAAATGTAAGCTGGAGCATGATGAGATATTGTCCTGTGTCATAGCTTAATATTAAACATTGCAGGAGGGTTTCAGCCACCTTTGTGCAAGTTTTGTGCTGACACGTTAGACACCCGCGTTGCTCGTTGTTCCAGTGGTGCCCAATAGAATGTTTCTGAACGGGAGTTGAAGCCACTGTGACCCCTGTGTTCTGAACTTCCCGTCCTATCCGAATAACGATCCGAGCGTGGGCATGGTACAAAGCATCTTTTCTATTGGGTTTTAATAGATCACACAAGGAAAGGCCTTCTGAACAGCATCTCAAGACTGTTTTCTTTCTTCATATCTGGAGATATAGATCAGGTACAACTTTAGAACAGCAGAGTTGCTTTTTCTTGTTAGGTCAGAGGTTTTTCTTCCTTCATCTACCTGAAGTTTGGTTGTCTTACAAAATGGATCGAACGTTACGTTTGTTACTATTACTATTTGAGTATAGTTATCCTTTATTATTTTGGCTTTTTAACATTGTCTTCAAGTACCCTCGGAAGAGCAGAAAACTTCTGTTACATGTGCATCGTTTGCAGTGACTGTACTGGCATGGAGTACAGCCAATTTTGGTGACAATAAGAGCAGTCTGGTTTTGGTTGGAAAACGGTAACTTTCTTTATAGGGATCTAGGTTTCAAAAGGATTTGGTGTTAGTGCATGCTAACACTTAATACACCGGACAAGTACTTTCTTATTTTTACACTTGTATTTATTTTTTGACATGCACGTGGGAGTCATGGTGTAACTTGTTCCCATAGATAGTTTCTTCTGAAACTTTACTGAATTCCCAGTGTTTCTCAGAATCAGTGTTTTATACACTACAAAGGATGTGACTTTGAGCTCCTTCAGTTACAAAAAAGATTTCTGGAAAGTAGCCTTGATATTTCAAGTTCTAGTTCCATTTGGAGCTGCTCGGTCACTGAACCCTGAAGCAGCGCTACTGCAGGTGGAAGTGGACAATCGGAGCGCTGGAAGCAGTTCATCCGTGTGCCCCAGGAGGAATGTTTCCGATATTACTTTCCAGTATTATTTTTGTAACATACTGATGGAACCCTTAAACCATTCCAAGAAGTGATTTTTAAGTAGTTTGTGGTTTGGTTTGTTAGTTTGTTTTGCTTCACCTGTATAATTTTCTTCTTGTGTATAGTCAGGTTTAGATTAACCTTTCATACACCCGCTTGCTTCTAAGATGAAGCTTTTTCTCCAGCATATGCCCTTTACTGGTCAAGCTGTGTGGTAGCAAGTAGTGATTTAAATTAAAAGTCACATGTAAACTTGTTTAAGAAATATTACTCTTTCTACAACCTATTAAACCTCCTAATTGTACCCGGAGGACTTTTTGAGTATACCGGCCGTCATTTCCCGTGTTTTGTGAACGCCAGCCCAGTATTGTCTTGGTCAGGTTCCCATTAGCGTGTTGCATTCTTCCCCGTTTTGCCCGATTTTGTGCTGGTGTGGCCAGTCCTGGGGCTGGGACACGTCACCGTGTCCCATGCGGTGCTGCCACTACACAGGCAATGGCTTCACCGGGAGCGGTTCTGCGGTTTGAGTAGCATGTGAGTTATCTGAATAACCTGTCTGCATGTCTGGCTGGGCACTGAGCGGTTCTGAGAGCCCTCGGGGGAGAGCAGGCTTGGCCAGAGCTCCTTCCTTCTTCAGAAGGTGGTTGTGTTGCCTGTGGCGCCCGGCGGGGTCCCTGGTGGCCGAGGTCCTGGTCAGGATGGACCAGCGGGTCCTGAGTCTGTGCGCTGGAAAGATTTGCCCTCCAGTATAACCAGCAGTAACGTCTGGTTCAGATGGTTTGTCATGTTCTTTGAGAAATGTGGGTAAGATGATAACATAAAGGAAAACGATACCTCGGTGCTGGGTTTTGTCTGGGTTTCAGAATCCTGTGTGCTGGGCTGCCAGGGAGGTGATGTGGAGGTGGGCTCAGTCCGGAGCGCACCGGGGGTTAATGGCTCCTGACACCTTTGGAGCTGAGAGGACATGGTCCCGCTGGCTGGCCCAGCCTTGCTCTCCCCAGCTCCTCCTGTAGCCTCCAGCAGCGGCTTCTGCGTGCTCTCCATGTCGTCTCTGAAATTAAAAATCTCATTACATTTGACTTATCTGTAGATCCCTTCCTAATGAAAGAATATCCCTATATAGGCCATTTGGGTTAACAATTTTTATACCTTAACAGAGTATCTTTGAAAATTGTTAAGTACTTGACTTTTTTTTGGAAGCGTTATTTAATGGATATCGGGATCGGTGTGTGTTTTAGGGCTGAAAGAAAAACTGGAGCTTGAAATGTTGAAGTCAGCATTGCTGGACTGGGTGAGCGCCGCCGTTGCTGTATCTGCCGTCCCCTGCAGCAGGATCTGTCCCAGCTCAGGGCTCGGTCCAGCTGGGCGCCGGATGCTTTGGAATAGCCAGGGAGCACAAGTACTGCACAATTTAAAGTCTTCCTCTCATTGCCCTGCCCACGCTACATTTTAAAATCTCCGCTATTGGGAGAAATTTTGAATTATATCAGTGGGGGAAAAAAATTCTCCAGTGTTTTGTGTGGACAATAGTCTTCTGCTTTGAAAATTAACCCACCTTCTTTAGAAGTAAAGATTGAGAAGGGGTAGACCTGTGGGTTGTTTTTCTTCTGCTGGTTTTTAGGACATTTGGCATATCTTTTTTAATAAAGACACGTCAGTGAAGCTCACACCATGTAGTACTTCTGAAATAGACAGAGTCTTGTGCCAAGCTGGTTATTTTAAGAATCAGCATAAGTAGCTCTTTATCAGAACGTTTTCGTAGCCAGTTCAGTTGTTTTTATTGAAATTTTACGCCATGTCTAAACTTTAGGTGAAAGGAAGGTCTGGAGTGCTGCCGTGCTGTGTTTGTTTCCTCCTGTGCTTTGTGACACACCGGAACAGCCAGGTGCTTATCCCACAGTGGAAAGATTCACACGGTGAACTGCAGTGTTTGCCAGCACTAACTGCTCCCAGCTGTGCCAGCGAGGAGAGCACGGAGCCCGCGGGCCCCTGCGTCAGTCCCGGCCCGGGGTTCCCCTTGGGCGCGGGGGCTTCATCCTCCAAACCGTGGCACAGACAGAGCCTCGCGGAACAAGAGGTTCGTCCTGTACCGTCAGGGTTTCTTCTTGGTTATTACAGGAGCCAGGGAAGGAGTGAGCAGTTGGGATTCGCAGCAAGTAGGGGCAGAGGTTGATTTCATCCAGGAAACGTGGCCTTAGATGTGCCACTGATGGTCTCCAACTGTAACGGGTGAATTTGAAACCTTTGGTTCCATGTGCTGCCTCTAGGACACTGCAGAGGCAGAAGCGTTGCAAGAGTGGTCAGTGGAAGTTTGTTATCACACACTGAGGTTCAGTCAGAGCTGGACCCTACTTAGTTATTTCTGTTTGCTAAATCACCTGCCGAAAGAAGGGCTCTCAGCCGCAGAACGTGTGCCATTCAGATGAGTTACAGGAACTTGGTTAAGTGTCAGGGCTGGCCTCTGAAGTTCTACGTTAGTACAGTCAAAACGTAACTGCTTTTGCTTTCCATTATTAGAAATTCTTCATCTTATTTTATATAAATCAAACTTATAAAATTAAGGACACATTAAATTGGATAATTAAATGCCAACTGTATGAAAACTGACTAGTACTGGAAGGACTCGGTAAAAGCAGCCGGATGGCTGATGGATGGATGTGCCCGCTGGATTTGCTGCCTGCGCCTGTTCCCGTGGGGGAGAGGCAGCTCGGCTGAGCTGCTCCCCTGTTCAGCCGCCTCCTGGAGCCCCTTCCAGCTCTGGGCACTGTTCGCAAGGGGCCAGTTTGCTGCAGTAACACTTCTGTAATTTTCTTGCTTTTTTTTTTGTAGGCATGCCTCCCATTCGGGACTTGGTGAGCCACTCCCCTAACCAGTCAGGTTAGCTATTTAAATCTCACCTTGGTTCGCACTGCGCGTGTTTGTATTAGTTATGTGTTTCACGCAACTTTGTCTGATTTTCTTTTTTTTATTAATTTTTTTATTCTTTGGCTTATGTTTTTCAGTAGCATGTGCTGTGTGAATGACTGACTTAAGTATACTTGCTCTGTGCCGTTACATATTACATTTGGTTAAACATTTTTAATTTTCAAAAATGCGTCAGAATTCATACCAAAAAACCCCATGTTTTTCCTGAGGACCAAAGGTGCAGTAATTGGCCAGGTACAGGGGTGAGAGTCTGTGGGTACCAGATTCAGGTATTTCTTCATTTACGCTTCTCAGTCCTACTGTTTCATTTAGATCATGCGATGAAACTTTAAAACAAACAAACTACTGTAGAACACACATATGGTTTCCTGTGAACATTTCCTGCAGGGGTAACTCATAGCTAGAAAGCATTAAATTAGTAAATTCTAATTTACTGAAAAGATCCTAGCAGATTACTGAGTTGTAAGAAACTCAGGTTTGTGTAAATGTGTTTTTTTGTCCAGGATTTAAGCAGGAAAAGTTCAGTTGCAGCTTCTCAATAGTTTTGGGAAGAAGGCCAAGAGCAGCACCGCAGGCCGTTCCCGGCTGGTTTTGCAGTGAGCCCCCGTAGGGTGTTGTCAGCTGTACATTTTCAGTGTTGAGGGTGGTCTTCTGGTATCTGCCAGGTATGAAAAACCGGAGATAATACCTTGTGTATTTAGTATTTGTGTACTTTCAGAAGTTCCTGGGTTGTGGAGATAGGAATATTTCAGAACAGCGGCTCATACTGGAAATCACTTACATGCTTTTGTGTCCAGGAAAAAGATTGTTAGTCAGGGTAGTTTTGTATGTAATCAGATAGAATTCTGGATGACTGGAAATGAATCAGGGTATGGTGTTTGTGTATCTGCTCGTCACAAACTGTGTTTGTGGCGTTGTGGTTCCGACTGAACCCCGATTGCTTCAGCTCCCCCGGCCCAGCGGCCGATCCCCTCTGGGCTGCTCCACGCCGCCTCTTCAGCCAGGGGCTCTGGCCACATTCTTTATCACTGGAGCATGAATAAAGCTGATATTGGTTAAAAATTAGTTTAAAATAGACCAGAACTTGTTGTGCATCTGTATAATACTCAGTAAACTATCCACAGGAACTTAAATGTCAGCTGTTTATTTGTTCCTCAGCGTTGGTAATTGTAGCGTTTTGTCATTGTTAGCTCTGTTAAAGTGAACAGGTACAATTTCATGAAGGTATTGGGCCAAAGTGACTACACCTTCCAGTCTGATGTAAGGAGTGCGCTGTAAAATCTGCTAGGAATGAGCAGGAGCTATGAAACCTCTGTTCTCTTATCTCTACATATATATATTTTGAATATTCGAAGTAGAGGCAAAAAAGGGAATGTTACAAAGGAAAGTTGACATTTTCTTTTGTTGAAATCCCGTGTGTTTTAATGGGCAGAGCGGTGCAGTTTGCTGTGTATCCAGCCATCGGACGTACACTAGTGTGGTTATTCTTTCAGCTCAGGCAAATACTGAGCGAAAACACTTCACTGGCATTTTGTACTTGTGTTCTGTTGCCAACTTCATTACTATTTTTCACATGCTTCTCACTTCCACAGCCTCATCTTGTGTTGCACCTGGCTGGCTGTGTTTTGATGGAGCGGTTGCGGGGGAGTTCTCTGCAGCGAGGCTTCAGACATAGGAGATGAAAATCAATAGTACTTCTTTTGTAGCGAATGCTCCTCGCAGCCTGTATTTAACCATGAAAAGTTTATAAGTGAATTAGGATGTATGGCTTCTTGAATCCCAGACATGATCAGCTTATTTACTGAAAAAGGAACAGTAGTTCTCATATAAATGAAAATGAGAAGTATCAGTTCAGCTACTGCGTTTAATTGGTACTTCTGCGGGAGCTGAACTTCACGTTGGTCGTGTGGGTTTTTTATCCGATTGTTGTGGTATGAAACATAGTATCTTAAATAACTTGTACTTAGAAATCATATATCATGTATTTTAATGGATTTGTGGGTGTGCGCGTTCCTCTGGCCGTTGTCATACAGCAATTGGTACTGCTAGGTCAGCCGAATATCCTGGTTAGATTTCTGCTTTTCGGAATGTCTTTGATTTTATATAGTATTTTAGGTTTTCATATGTATGTTTTTACAAAACACTTTGTATATGGTGCTATAGAGTGTTTTTTAAAGTGTACCTTTAGGAGTGGTTCTTGGTGCTGTTGTGAGTGCGGCTGTGTGTGCTGGTGGAAGTGGTGTGGGTGACGCGTGTTCTCAGCGCCTGCGCTCAGCAGCTTTCTCTGGCATCTTCAGTGACCCTAGTGTTAAAATAAGCAAAATAATCCTTGCATTAGTATCTTGAGACTATTTTACCTCTTCTGCTTAATGAAGTAATAACAATAAATTTATGAGAATGCGCTTGGACTTTCTTTCTTCTCTTTAGATCTGAACCACAGTGCTCTAGGATCCCATTATGAAAATTCTCACTGGGGACCAGTCTCTTCAAATAGCGACTCCAGCACAAACTGGGACAAAGTTATTGTAGACGGCTCTGACAAAGAAGCATGGCCATCAATCACGGGCAGTGACCCAGAGCTGACTTCAGAATGTATGGACACTGACTCTGCCTCTAGCTCTGGCTCAGAGAGAAACCTCGTTATCATGGCTTCAGGGAGCACAGGTGGTGACAATGATGGCATTCGGAACGGCATTGGACACGGTTCTCAAAATAAGTTTGTGGTTGGTAGCAACAGCAATAATGTGGGCAATGGAAGTATTAATGGGCCGTGGGGTTTATCCCATGGAACCATAATAAGCACATGTCAAGTTTCTGTGGATGCTCCTGACAGCAAATCTGAAAGTAGCAACAATAGAATGAATGCTTGGGGCACCATAAACTCTTCATCAAATGGAGGGTTAAATCCAAGCACTTTGAATTCAAATGGCAACCATGGTGCCTGGCCTGTACTGGAGAACAATGGACATGCCCTGAAAGGGTCTGTGGGTGGTAGCGCTGGCACAAGTATTCCGTGCAGTACCATAGGTCAGATAGCGAATAGCCAGAGTATTAACTCGAAAGTGGGTGGTTCAGCCCATGGTTCCTGGGGAAGCCTTCAGGAAAATTGTGATTCTGAAGTAAATGGTACAAGGAAGGTTTCATTCAGTGGGCAACCTCAAAACCTTAACACTGAAATGAATGGACCAAATAACACTACTAACTTTATGACCTCTAGTTTACCAAACTCTGCTGGTTCGGTGCAGATTAACGAACTGCCTAATAATACAGGGCACGGGGCCTGGCGTGTGAGCACAATGAATCATTCTCAGATTCAGGCCTCTCCAGTTACAAATGGCACTTCCATTTCTCATCTTAGCAATGGTGAGGCGAAAAATGGTGGCTCTTACGGTACTACGTGGGGTGCCTATGGTTCTAATTACTCTGGAGACAAATGTTCAGGCCCAAACAGCCAAGCTAATGGTGACACTGTGAATGCAACTCTAATGCAGCCAGGCATGAGCGGGCCTGGCAGCGCTACCTTTCCGATGAACGGGAATAAAGGAGGAGGGGTGTGGGAGGCAGGGCCAGGCAGCTCCCCAAACGTGCCTTGGGGAGCTGGGAATGGGGCCGGTGCTGGTGGGAGTAGGAGAGGATGGGGCAACCCTGCCCAGAACGCTGGCACCACCATTTCAAACGGGGAATGGAGCAAACTGCCCCCTAATCAGCATTCCAGCGAAGGTGTGAGTGGCAACAGCAGGAAGTTTACAAATGGGTGGAAATCTGCTGAGGAGGATGAGCTCAACAGCCAGAGCTCTGCTGCCTCTCAGATCACTGAGCAGAGCAGCGCGTGGGCCAAACCGGGCACGGGGGACAGTGAAGGTAGTTCGGAGAGCACTGGATGCCATGAAGACAGAGTAACTACGGAAGGACAGAGTCGGGAGAGAAGGAAAGTTGACCAGCATACGTTACTCCAAAGCATAGTGAACAGAACTGACTTAGATCCACGTGTCCTCTCCAACTCTGGTTGGGGACAGACTCCAATCAAACAGAACACTGCCTGGGATACCGAAACGTCACCGAGGGGGGAGAGGAAAACTGACAATGGGACAGAGGCCTGGGGGGGCTCTGTGACACAGACTTCCAGCTCAGGGGGGTGTGTGGATAGACCTAGCCCTAATAATAACGATACCTCATCTGTATCAGGGTGGGGAGATCCAAAGTCTGCTACAAGGTGGGGAGACTCCAAAGGGTCAAACAGCCAAGGGGGGTGGGAGGAAGATTCTGCTGCTACAGTAATGGTCAAGAGCAATCAATCATGGGGAAGTGGCAAAGAGGAGAAGTCGTCTTGGAATGACGCTCAGAAGATCAAACAGGGATGGGGAGACGGACAGAAGGCCAGCCAGGGTTGGGCAGTTTCTGCCAGTGATAGCTGGGGCGAAAACTCCCGAAGTAACCATTGGGGTGAGGCTAAGAAGTCCAGTTCGGGAGGAAGCGACAGTGACAGATCAGTACCTGGTTGGAATGAGCCAGGTAAATCAAATTCTGTCACTTGGGGAGGTAATAATACAAACCCAAATAATTCTTCAGGATGGGATGAGCCTGCGAAGTCTAATCAGAACCAGGGCTGGGGAGACCCTCCTAAACCTAATCAGCCTCAGGGCTGGGGGGATTCGTCCAAGCCAATCAACTCTCCAGAATGGAACAAACCCGACGTTGGCTCCTGGGGAGCTCCGGCTGCCAGCACCAAAGCCCCGGGCTCCGGCTGGCTGGGGGGGCCCATGCCAGCGCCAGCCAAGGAGGAGGAGCCCACCGGCTGGGAGGAGCCGTCCCCTGAATCCATCCGCCGGAAAATGGAAATTGATGATGGAACTTCTGCTTGGGGTGATCCGAGCAAATACAACTACAAAAATGTGAATATGTGGAATAAAAATGTCCCAAACAGTAGCAGCAGTTCAGACCAGCAAGCACAGGTACATCAGCAGCTACTGTCTTCAAGTGCCATGTCTAGCAAGGAGAGCAGTTCGGGTTCTGGTAAGACTTGCTTTTATGCAAATTTGAATATTTTGATAATTGTAAAACAGTTATTTTGTTCTTGCTTCATATAACAGTAATTTAGTTTCAAAGGGGAAGGTGCCAGTGAAGTACTGGTTTTATTTGTAAAAAAGAAGCAGCAGTGCTCGTAGATGTTTGATATTTTTATACAGATTGGAAGATCTGTTACAGTTTTAAATAGCTTGAGTAATAAAGACTAGATAGCTCTACTTGAATTCTGGGTGTGGGAACACAGAGAAGTTATTTCAAGTAGTATCTGAAGTATTTTTCTTCGTTAGATTCTAAAACAATTAAAACTTAACGTTGCCAAAGAGGCCTCCCAAAGCAGCGCTGGGCTGCTGCGGGCAGGCGGAGTGTGATGGTTTGATACGGGCTCGGGATCAGACTTTCTGATCTTGCAGTTTGAGAGCCCTGAATGATGATGGATAATGGCACTGGCAGAGCAGCTCGCATGGTGTTCAGGAAGTGGTTTGTGCTCTGTCTCTTTTTCAGCTGCAAAGAGGAGTAGCTTAAATAGGAGCAGCTCGTAGGAACTTAGCATCTTGGAAATATGTGGTGTTGTCAGAATGTAATTCTTTACATGTGCAACTTGTATTTTGGGAGGGGGTAATGGAACAGCTTACTGTTGTAATAATTACTTTCACACAGAATGTAAATATGTACTAATATGCTTTTTATTGTATGTTATGGGCCTAGAAAAGGCAAGCGCTTGCATCTCTTTAGATAGATAGCCTTTTAAATGCTGTTTAAAAACCTGCCAATAACTTGTACCGCTCTACAAAGGTTGGGGAGAGCCTCCTGCTCCAGCCACTACTGTAGATAACGGGACTTCGGCATGGGGAAAGCCCATGGACACCGGCACCAGCTGGGGAGAGCCCATCGGTGATGCCGCCGGCACCTCTGGCTGGGGAAACACTGCTCTGGGGCAACAGGCTCCAAATAAACCCGGTGAGTGGGCCCTGCGCTGGCTCGGAGGAAGGTGAAATACTGCTCCAGAAGCTTTACTTTATGAGGGCTTTTTTATCTTGAAGTAAATGTAAAGCTAACTTGTGTGTTAAGAGCGGTCAGTTGCTGCTGAAATGTTAACGTGCTGGATTTTTTTTCCCACCCAGGGCCTAAATCTATGCAAGATAGTTGGTGTGCAGATGATATGCAGCTGACGGGCAGTCGTCAGACCAGCTGGGAGGAAGAGGAGGATGTAGAGATTGGAATGTGGAACAGCGGTTCTTCACAAGAAGCTAACCCATCTTTAAATTGGCCACCATATATGAAAAAAATGCCCACAAAGGTAATTCTGGCCTGTGAGATATCAGGCCCAAACCCAAGAATGCAAGTCGGCCATGGAGAGGAAAAATTTTTAAAAAGCAGCGAGGTTCCCGAGTGCTGCTGGTCTCCTGGTCGGTAAAATAACCCCCAGAGGAGCTTGAGTCAAGATTTTTGCACTGTTGTCACTTCTAAAAGCGAAGTCAGAACAGATTGCTGCACCAAGTACCATTAAGCTTTAATCTTCATTCATAACATTTTATGATGTAATTTAAGCGGTAGGTGGTAAACATCTTCCAAGTATCACAGGAATTCCTTTCTGTTTTTAAGGGAATAATGAAAGGTGGAAATAAGCAAGACGAAACATGGATCAATCCATTCATTAAGCAATTCACGAATCTCAGTTTCTCAGTAAGTGTTTCCCTTTACCTGGCTTCACCGCTGCCTTGGAGTGCTGGTTAGAATGCATAAGCGTTAAAATGCTTCACTGCCTCATGTTCACTTTCATAGTATTTTTCGGTTCCCTTCTGTTCGTCTCCCCTCTGCCACCCGTCCCTTTTCTTTACATCCTCATTACAAACAGACCTGTTTATTGATGCAGGTGTTTGTGTGAACATGCCCGGGTGTTCACCTGGCAGTCTGCTGGTTTCCTGAGTGTAGCCTGAGTATTTTGGTGAGGATACCTGTGTTCAATGGGGTAACTGCTAGAAAGAGAAAACACTTCAAAACAGCATCTGACTAGTCTTGATTTTTTTTTTTTCTTGAATTGAATTGAATTAGCTTGAATTGAAATAGTATATACGAATCTCTTTGGTTTAGCTTTTAAAAATATTATTATTAAATAATGATGATTCATTTTATTACTTCAGAGAGAATCACCAGAAGAAACCATACAGAGCAATAAGATGGACATGTCTGGAGGTAAGAACAGGAGAACCTAGCTGGGCTTTATTGCTTTCCTTTCCAGTCTCTCTTTTAGTTTAAATTCTTCTGTAAATTACTTTTTCAAAACTATATATAATAGATATAGTTATAGCTATATATAGTTAAATACACATTTCCCTAAAGAAAAGGAATACCCTTGTAGAGGAAAAAAATAGTGTGTGTGAGTAACGCTACACACCCGAAGTGTCTGCTTGCTCTGGTAGTATTATCCCTAAATCAAGCTGAGCTCGTGCATTAAGCTGACATGGCAACATCTGCAGGGTGGGCGGGTTGGTTTCTGCAGTGTGTCTAGATTGCCTTCTGGATACCTTCACCAAACATACCCAGAACTGTTCCCCATACCACACTTGCTCATTGTGGTTCATTCTTGGAAACACATTTTCAGTTCTAAGAACTAAATTAATACTGAACAATTATTTTAGAAATGTTTAAACCTGAGTATAAGATTACTTGTGAGCAGTTTTAGCTTTATTTGAATCCGCTGAGTTTTGTGATTCCTCTAGCTAATAAAAAGAGTATAATTCTTTATAATCTATTGTTATTAATGTATTAGTGATAGGGTACTTAATTAAAAGTAGTTGTAGTATTGCAGTTTTTATTGTAGTTTGATACTACTTCAAAGCCAAGGCAATGTTTATTACTACTAAAAATAAAAGTTGCATTCGCAACTGGAAACTCAGGTTTAAACAATTATACTTTCTTGTTTTTAAGGGAAAACTGAGAATAATATCTGGTGAAGCCTAGCGAAATCTAGTGATGCTTTGCTTATTCCAGGTTTAAGTTGTATGTAGCCATCGATTTGTAATGTTTCCTTTCCGTTTTCAGTAAAGCCCAGATAGTTTAAAGCTGAACTGATGTTTTCTTATAGTATAAAATCATGTTTTCTTTTGTCAGTATGTAGTTTGACAGCAGCACTAGGTCAGCCCTTCCTAAGCGTCAACTGGTTTCGGAAAAGTGAATCACCCCGCAGTGTTGTAGTCGCATCTCTCGCCTCTTGTAGGGTTATTGCAAGACAAGCGGATGGAGATGGATAAGCATGGCCTGGGGGTTGGAGATTACAATCGTGTGGTTGGAAAAGGCCCCAGTTCTCGTCCTCAGATTTCCAAAGAGTCTTCCATGGATCGCGGTCCTTACTTCGATAAGGTCAGTGGGTGTCTTGGTGGTGGACACTTCTGACCTCCCTTGACTCTGCATTCTAAGTAGTTACTGTCTGCTCCTCACCTTTCTGTGTTGAGTGGAGGGGAACGTTAGGGCTTTCTTGTTAATCCCTAAGATATACTTTGTTCTTTTTAACATACTGATATATAATAGTAGCACTTTCTGCAGCCCGTTTGCAAATAACTAACCTGATCTCTTTTGTTTTCTGCCTGTTTCCTGCTGGTGCTGGACTGTCCTGTGACTCTTCCCTTCTGTGCCCGGCCGTGGTTTCTCCCTCTGCTTGCTTGCTGGCTGGTTGTTGCGCCTCGGTTTGTCTGTCCCATCAGGATGGCATTGTAGCAGACGAGTCCCAAAACATGCAGTTTATGTCCAATCAAAACATGAAGCTTCCCCCTTCAAATAATGCACTACCTAACCAAGCCCTTGGCTCCCTAGCGGGGCTGGGTATGCAAAACTTGAATTCTGTTAGACAGGTAAGGCTGTGTGCATATCCTTGGCATGTTACTTGACAGCATTGAATACCTTTTGATTTAACATCCTAGCTACCGATGTGTTTGATATGTGTTTAATTTCTAATTCAAATGTAGAGGGGTGGGAGAAGCAGCATGAGAGGTTCATTGTCGCTAACTGTGCGTCCTCTCCCCAGAATGGCAATCCCAGTATGTTTGGTGTTGGTAACATAGCAGCACAGCCCAGGAGCATGCAGCAGCCTCCAGCACAACCTCTTAATTCATCTCAGCCTAATCCACGTGCTCAAGTGCCTCCTCCATTACTGTCCCCTCAGGTAATTGACTATATAGAACATTCTATGTATAAACTACCAAAACGCTGCTTCAGAAAATTGTGGTTTGCTTATTGGCGTTGCTGATACTTATTCTGTAAATATTTGAAAACGTATTTGGCTCTATCAGTGTTTCAGAAACGAGGTAACTGTCAGCAGGAGGCTATGATATTCTACATCTGGTCTAACTCTTCGCACTGGTCCGTTTGCAGGTTCCAGTATCATTACTGAAGTATGCACCAAACAACGGTGGCCTGAGCCCACTTTTTGGCCCACAACAGGTAGCCATGTTGAATCAACTGTCCCAGTTAAACCAGCTTTCTCAGATCTCCCAGTTACAGGTAAGCTAACAAAGCCAGTCACTCTGTGTTCTGTTTGAAAGTCTAAGTAGAGACTTACGTCAGCTATAAACTGTTCTTAAAAAAACCACCACAAAACACTGTCTCGTAGCGGTTGTTGGCTCAGCAGCAAAAAGCGCAGAATCAAAGAAGCATGCCTTCTGGTGGTCGTCAACAGCAGGAGCAGCAGGTAAAGAAACACGTTTATTATTAACTTTTCAAACTATCCTCAAAAACCGATTTTCTTCCTGAGCTGCATTTCTTGTTACAAATTGTATTGAAGCGTGCGAGAGTGAATGGGGTTTTGGCAAGTTGAAAGGAGTGACTTAGCTTAATGCTGGGGCTTTGCTGTGCTCGGCTGCGTGGAAACCAAAGATGTGCTTCATTATCTTGCTTTAAATGTGGAAAAGCTTTTGCTCATTTATAGTGTAACTGCTCTGGTTTTTTAAGGGTCGATCTCTTAGTATGCAGCAACAGATGATGCAACAGTCCCGTCAGCTCGATCCAAACCTGTTAATGAAGCAGCAAACTCCACCCTCTCAACAGCAGTCACTCCACCAACCCTCCATGAAATCTTTCCTCGAGAACGTCATCCCCCACGCTACTCCTGAGCTGCAGAAAGGGCCATCGCCAATAAACGCGTTCAGCAGCTTCCCAATAGGTGGGTGTCTCCATGCTCATTTCATCCGTTTGCTGAGTGCTTGTGTGACACACTGCATTTCTTTTCACGTCTCCTGCCTCCTCTGAAAACAATGGTGATTGTAATCCTGGTAGCACTTATGATTTTAATGGAAGTAGTAATTCTTTCTGGGGCTTATCCAGTAACCTTTGTTCACCAAAGAACTTTTTTCACAAGTAGTTCATTCCCAGAAGTTGACGGCTGTATTTCAGTGCAGAATACTTTACGTTTTTGAAGAAGATCTGTCTCCTTTTATTTCTTTTTTATCCTCTGGGTCCCAAGGATGACACACAGTCCTTTTGCAATTATGATTCCTGGAGCTAAAGGACTTTTAGAAGTAGAATCCATACAAAGAGTACATTTGCGTGGTCTCATTTCTTTGGATTTTAAAAACATTTTCAATGAGTCTGGAATTGCACAGGTAGAACAAAATTTATTTCCCTTTTAGTGGTTTTGTCCAGGAGAGAAAACTTGTAGCTCTGCGTTTTTAAAGAATGGTTGTCTCATTTCAGGCAAAATGTCTGAACGTTTATAAATACAAACATCTCCTGTTTCTTTCTCCCTACATTTCCAGGCTTCTGTCCAATTTCTACTTCAGAAATTCCAGGCTTGTATATTTTCTCCTTACTTTAGGTCCCTTTTTAATGCTGCCTTATACTTACTACAGCTGTTTACCATTTACCTCTTGTTCCTTATCTCTGTTATTTTCCTCCTCTTCAGTTTGCTTTCCTTCTATGTTATTCTAATCGGGTCCTTTCCGTTGGGCTGATTTCCTTTGCATCCTCACTGCCCTTTGTAGCAAAGCCTGTGTGATGGAGCCGCCGCTGCCCCCGTGTGCTCAGGCGGGTGGGGAGGGTACAGGCCGGGCTGTGCTGCATGTGCCACCCGGGCTTGTGCAATGCCCAGTGCTGGCTCCAGGCTGCTGCTGCTCAGCGTCAGGAGCTACCAGCTGCATCCATTCCAAGGGCAGGGTGTGCACATGGAGTTCGTTTAGCTATTAGAGACCTTGTGTGAGGCCTAATGAAAGGAATATTTAACTTTCTCACCAAACTTCCTGCTTAGTGATTGCATCCTGCCTACATTGGGTTCCTTTCTGTTTCATTTCTTGAGTGGAATTGTTGTGTGCTATTGTTAAATAGCTGCTTTCTCGCCTTAATCATTGCCACATTTCAGGAACCTGCAGTGCATGTAAGATGGCTGTGAGATCCCTCAGGAGTCAGCTGCAGCATCCGTAAGGATCCTCGGGGATCCCTTTGCGGTGTTGCTGTGTTGAGCTCCGTGCCGCGCAGCCCTGCGCTCGCTCCCCGGCATGGGGAGAGGGGTGGGAAGAAGTCAAACTCACGGCCTGAGATACAGGAGCTTTAATAGGACAGAAAAGGAAGGGAAAATAATCATAATAACGAATATACAAGACAAGTGATGCACAATGCAGTGGCTCGCCACCTGCTAACCGGTGCCCAGGCAGTGTCCGAGCAGCAGCCCCTGCCAGCTCCCCCATTCACATATGGAGCATGACGTGTTCCTGGGCTCAGGTGGGGTCCCATGTCCCCTCCCGGCTCCTTGTGCACCCCCAGCTTCCTCCCTGAAGGACTGAGAAGCAGAAAAGGCCTTGAGGCTGTGGAAGCAGCTCAGCAGTAACTACAGCATCCCTGTTTTCTCATCCTCAGTCCAGAACACAGCACCATACCAGCTGCTAGGGAGAAAATCAACTATCCCGGCCGACACTGGGCCAGCCGGGTAGTGATATGAGCAACTGGAGCCACACGCAGTCCACAAATAAAAGCTCAAGGGTAGAAATAGTAGTTTGCTGGAATTTCTTCACCCTTTAGTGAAGAACTGAGCCCTGCAGCCCATGGAGGCTCTGACCCTGGCAGGAGCTGTGACCGGTGGAAGGACCCACGCTGGAGCATTGGTGAAGAACTGCAGCCCGTGGAAGGACCCACACTGGAGCATTGGTGAAGAACTGCAGCCCACAGACCCACGCTGGAGAAGTTCCTGCAGAACTGTCTCCCGTGGGTGGGACCCCACGCTGGGGCAGGGAGGAGTGTGAGGAGGAAGGAGCAGCAAAGGCACCGGGTGAACTGACTGTAGCCCCCAGTCCTGTCCCCTGCGCTGCTCGGGGGGAGCTGGAGAAATGCGAGTGAAGTTCAGCCCGGGAAGAAGCGAGGGGCGGGGGAAGGCGTTTTCAGATTTAGTTTTTATTTCTTGTTGTCCTACTCAGATTTGATTTGCAATAAGTGAAAGGAGTTTTCCCCAAGTTGAGTCTGGTTTGCCGGTGACGGTAATTGCCAAGTGATCTCCTGTCCTTGTCTCGGCACATGAGCCTTTTGTGATATTTTCTCTCCCCTGCCCAGCTGAGGAGGGAGTGATAGAGCAGCTTTGGGGGTCCCCGGTGTCCAGCCAGGACCAGCCCCCATGGCTGGGAGTTCGGGATCTTGCAGACGTGCCAGGGTCAGAGCGTGGGCCGGCTGTTCAGGCCCAGAGGAGCTGGTCTCAGGTATTTAGGCTGGTTTGGGTTGACATTGTGTTGATTCTCTCATTTTGAAATACAACAGCTTAGAAGAGGCAAAGACAAGTTTGTTAGTTTTCTCTTAGTGAGGTTTTGATGTTCAGTGTGAACAGGATAAATGGAGGAGTGGGGCAGTATTACTGGTTCAGAAGCCCAAGTGGGAATGAGGTGGTAAGTGCAGACACCAGTACAGAACTTCTGCTGAACAGGGGGGTACGGACACCCCCTCCTGCTGAGCAGAGTGACTTGTGCAGCCAGCGTAGCTCCTCGGTGGACAACGCTTCTGCTGCGGACGGGCGCGCGTGCTGGCTGTGCTGCGGCTGGACTGGCCTTAGAAATGCCACATTTCTTAGATGTTGACATTTTCCATTTCTCTGGCTTCCTCAATGGCTCCTTCCACTGCCATTTCTGCATGAAGGATCAGCTGAGAACTTGGAGCGCTTTGCATCGCTAGCTTAGCTGCTGTCTGTAGTAAGATCACTGTATTCAATGCTAGAATGTTTCTCAAAAGCAGACTTGGAAGCATGAAATAACCATAGTAATATGCTCTTAAATGTTTATTAGGGCAATAGGGGTAATTAGCAGAAGAAAACCATTTGAGTCTTTGTTTTTCATAAGCTCTGTATGTTTTCAGGAATGAACTCAAACTTGAATGTAAACATGGATATGAACAGTATTAAAGAGCCACAATCTCGGTTGAGGAAATGGACTACAGTAGACAGCATTTCTGTGAACACATCATTAGATCAAAACTCCAGCAAACATGGTATGTTTGACATTTGACATTACCCATCAGATTTTCACGTTCCAGGTATAAAATGCAGGTTTGCTCTATTTAGGTCTATAGTGGTAGTGACTGTGTTGCCTTTGGTTGTCGAAGTTTGTGTTGTGCCGAACTCTGCTCACCTTGTGCACAGCCCGTGCCTTCTTGAATGTCTTTATTGCACAAGTGATCTTGTGACCGGATTTAGCAGAAACATTGTACAGGATTCCTTTTTAACCAAACTTTTCTTTAAGTGTGACCGTTGCCACTAGGTTTACCTTAATCTCGATTGGAATGCTTCGTATAATTTAAACCAAAAGCTTTAGATTTTGTAGTTTTCCTTCCCCCCACCCTGCTGGCCTTAAGGTGATTTGTGGGGATTTATCTTGGCGTGCATGCGTTCTGATCACGTCTGACAGGTTTAGTTGCAGGTTTTGCTTATGAATGTGTACGTTCGCATCCTAAAAGCGAGGAGAGCGTAGAAGGGATAGATAGTACCATTGCTGTACGTAGTTTTAGTGGAGGTGGGCTTGGTTTCTTCGTATTGCATTCCAGTAATCAGGATTCATATGACATTTCAACTGTTTCAGTTGCTTGAAGTCTCATCCAGTAAAGCTCTGAGACTATGGCACAAAGGTTCTGTTTCTAAAGATAGTTGTAGAATGTCTCCAGTCTCCTGTTACTGTTCAGTCTTCAGATTGTTTGGATATTTTTAGGTTTGTCAGCTGGTTTAGTACTGTGAAATAAGTTGCTGCCTTTAGCATCTAGCGGATGTGTCCTGTACCGCATGGGAACCCCCGCGGGTCGTGCAGATGAGCGCAGGTCAGGGCGGGGGTTACTCCAGCGGGGTAGTGTTTTCTGAAGAGTATTAGGGATTTGATTATTTGAACTCCATATTGCATGGAATCACTAGTAAGAGTCATTCCCTTGGAAATGAAGAATATCTTTAGCTTTGCTGTCTAGTAACCTTTTGAGTTTTTCCTTACAGGACTTGGACAGAATCGAATCGATTCTGTGCAGTGCTTTCCTTCCTTGCTCTGCCTCCACTGATTTCCCCCCCCCGCTTCCAGGAATCTGAGTAGAATTTACAGAGCTTTACAGTTGCTAAAGATCCTTCAGTTTTGTAGATGTTTCTTCCACAAGCCCTCCCATCGTGGAATATATTCGCTACCCCTGTTACCCAGCTGTGCTCTCACAGAATGCTCTTACCCTCTTGAATTAATATTTTACTTAAGATTAAAAGATTATTCTTATGGTTTTCTCCTGAATTTTTCAGAGACATTTCATTTTAGATGATATAACCTGTGTGACTTCTGTATAACTTGAAATCATAAGGGGACAGTATGCTGCTATATATTTCATGAATGCTTTACAAGGGCATGTTTTCATATAGATATATAAAAATATGCTATGCAAAATATTTGATGACTTTTTTTTTTCCACTAGGTGCTATTTCAAGTGGTTTTAGGCTGGAAGAGTCTCCGTTTGTTCCCTACGACTTTCTGAACAGCAGTAGTTCACCAGCCAGCCCTCCTGGATCCATTGGGGATGGCTGGTCCCGTGCCAAATCGCCCAATGGCTCTAGCAGTGTCAACTGGCCACCAGGTACGGCTCGTCACCCGCGCAGGGCCAGGGCCGCGGCACAGGGCACTGAGGCGTGTTCTCAGCAGAGTGAAACCGAGAGCAGTAGTTTCACTGCACAAAGTACATTGCCCAGCTTTGAGATTTTACCCTGGTGAGATGGGACCAGAAAAACTAGAAAGGAAGTGAATAAAGTGAAAAGAAGACTAAATTGAGTAAATGAAATGCTGAAAAGGTGTTGGAGTTTCAGTCGTTAAGGGATGAATTGTTTAGACAGCTGCCTCCTGCTAATAACCAGCAAACAAAATAAGCTTCTTTTCTGAATGTGTTCCTAGAGTTTCGGCCTGGGGAGCCATGGAAAGGTTATCCAAACATCGACCCCGAGACTGACCCTTACGTCACTCCTGGCAGTGTCATAAACAATCTGTCAATTAATACTGTGCGGGAAGTTGACCACCTCAGGGACAGGAACAGTGGTATGTTCAGATGCTGCGGTTTCGAATTAGTGCTGTACTAATCTTCCTTCAGTCCCAGAGACAGACTGTTTACTTGGAGATGTGTTTGCTACTTGCTTGTCTCTTTGTTTATCGTTTGTGTTGTGGATTTCACGGCTGAAAAGCTCATCTTTGGCTCCAGCAGCACCACTTGATGCAATGCAACAGATGTTCCAAGAATGCGGGCAGAGCGAGCGAACGCTGCTGATCTGCATTCTGATGTAATTGTGTGCGCAGGGAGGCAGCGTGTTTGAAAGCAGGCGAGCAAAACCCTGCGATTGAGCCACTGCAGAGACGCAAGGGGCTTTGCTTGCAGCCAGCGCAGGGTGCTGCCTGCTGCGGGGCGTTTGCTGCCAGTGCCTCTGGATCAGGAATGAGCACAGAGGAGCGAGGAGATCCCTCCTCTGTGTTCGGCCTGGACTATAAGTCCTGCCTTTTGATTTTATTGCATTAGTGATGCATTGTGCTGTGACCGACTCTGTCTTTGTTGTAGGGTCATCCTCATCTTTGAACACCACGCTGCCTTCAACTAGTGCCTGGTCATCCATTCGTGCCTCCAACTACAATGTTTCCCTCAGCAGTACAGCACAAAGCACTTCAGGTGATGTCTGCTCACCTTGCTCTGAGCGCGTGTTTCTTCACGTGCTTCGGGGAATACTAAATGTTAATAAAAAGTACTCCTGAGGTCCCCTCTGAGCGGTAACTTCACTGGTTTTCCAAGTAGCTATTTCAATGTCACTCTGATTTAGCAGCTTTTATTTGTAGCAAGGTGACAGTTCCAGCATAGTGATTATGGTTGTCTTTCTATGTCTTTTAGTAGCCAGAAACAGTGATTCCAAATCAACGTGGTCTCCTGGATCAGTCACTAACACCTCTCTGGCTCATGAGCTGTGGAAGGTCCCTTTGCCACCTAAAAGCATCACTGCTCCGTCCCGCCCACCCCCGGGGCTGACAGGCCAGAAACCACCGTTGTCCACTTGGGATAATTCCCTTCGTTTGGGTGGAGGATGGGGAAATTCTGATGCCAGATACACCCCTGGTAAGGATGTCTCTTGTGTAGGAAGGTTGTGTGTGTTGTTACCAAGCCGGGGAGTCTCCTGTGCATTTGTGAGATCATCCGTCACTGTTGGGCAACATGCGTGCCATTTGTCTTGCCAAAAGCAAGAGCTGATCTATATATCCTAAGCTGCATTGCGACAGACCTTCCACTGAGTGAAACGTGGTGAGGGCTGCGTGTTGCGTGCAGCAGTAGCCTGGATGGCACTGGGGGGTTTCTGTCCTTGGGGTGAACCATCTCCAAGTGCTTTCGCAGTCTGACTCTGTGCAGCCGAATGCACTTGCCCGTTAAGCATTTTTCAGAGTGGCTCATACCGTAATGAATTAGATCCTGGTGGCACAGGAGTCTTCAGACAAGCTTCAGAACTATTCTGAGCTTGCAGCAAGAGTCAAAACAAATATCTTTGTATTGTTGCTTCTATTATGATTATCTGACAGCAATGTAGCTACTTAATGACTGTATTTAAATGATCACAATGCTTCAGGAAGTAAATAAAATGAGTAGATACAGACATTAAGTCCTGTACCACCCCAAAGCAGCATTCTAACGGTTTTAAGTCTGGAAAAGGTAAGTACCACGTGAGTTTTTCTTACCGGGAGCGTTCCCATCAGCTGCCGCGCAGCTTCCCGTGCTCCCCCTGTGGCCGCTGCTCAGCGTGTCAGGGCGCTGACTCCTGTGCTTTCCCTCATTTAGGTTCAAGCTGGGGTGAGAGCAGCTCAGGGAGAATAACAAATTGGCTTGTTCTAAAAAACCTTACACCTCAGGTAAGGCTGGAGCGGGCAGGGCGCTGGCGGGCGGCTCGGCCAGAGCTTTGCGCGGGCTGCTCTCACGTTCTGCTTTCGTTTCATCCTCAGATCGATGGCTCAACCCTGCGTACTCTGTGCATGCAGCACGGTCCACTAATAACATTCCACCTTAACCTCCCACATGGTAATGCTTTGGTCCGTTACAGTTCAAAAGAAGAGGTAGTGAAGGCACAAAAATCTCTGCACATGTAAGTTGTTTCTCTTTTTTTTAGTCTGAATTTTAACCAGCTGTGAATGTGTTGTTGGGTTGGAAACGCTGTGTGCAGGGGCACAAGGGCTCTCGGTGCCAGCCGAACGCCTGCCGGGCTCGTGCCGGGGTGTTTGCGGCGCTTGGCGAGCGCAGAGGTGAGGAGGAGGATGGCTGGTGGTTTAAAACGCGCTCTCTTGTCCTCCGCAGGTGTGTATTAGGGAACACTACTATTCTTGCTGAGTTTGCCAGTGAAGAGGAGATTAGTCGCTTCTTTGCACAAGGCCAGTCTCTGACTCCGTCTCCTGGCTGGCAATCTCTGGGATCCAGCCAGAACCGACTTGGATCCCTTGACGGTTCCCACTCGTTCTCAAACCGTAATGATCTAAATCACTGGAATGGTGCTGGGCTGTCGGGAACTAGCAGTGGAGACCTTCATGGCACTTCACTCTGGGGGAGCCCCAACTATTCCACGAGCCTGTGGGGCGCCCCGAGCAGCAGCGACACCCGGGGAATTAGCAGCCCGTCCCCCATCAACGCTTTCCTTTCTGTTGACCACCTGGGTGGAGGTGGAGAGTCCATGTAACCTTTTACTTTTTTCAACTAATAAACTGTGACCTCAAGATGTAACAAAGCAGCACTAATTTGGACTTTTCACCTACAGCGAGGGGGTCACCTGTGGAAACAGTTACTTTCTGCACATTTTCCACTTTGTTTTAGCCCAAAACATATCAGTTTGAATACTTGAATCATGCAGGCCAATATTATAATGTGAAAAAGTATATATTTACACTTCCAGATAGTGCTATCCATATAAAACTGCTTGGAATGAGCTCATTTGTGTATATTCATCATGTTTATTCTTTGAATTCCATTTTTTTTTTTGCATTTTGCTGATAATGTTGGAGTATGAGCTTTTTTAACTTTGCACTGAATGGTGTTCTCTCTGTCTAATCGGCAATATCGGGGAGGCAGCAGTTCACGTGTAAATGTTTACTCAAGGATGTTCTTAACAAACAGTGTGCGCTCTCTACTATGCCTTGATGTTTGCCTACCTTACCGTGGTGTTGTGGCGTTTAAAGATCAAGTTATGATACTGACTTAGGATTATGAATGAAAGTATTGCACCAGTTTTTTCATGTATAAAACTAAAGAATTTAGCTCTACAGTTTGAAAAACTGTGGCCACAGCTGTGACTTGCAACCCAGCCTGCAAGCCAGGGGGGTCCTGCACTTTCAATAGGCTTTCAATTTTGTTTTGGGGGTGCCCGTGTTGGCACCTTCTTGTTTACAGAATATTTTTTTTGTTTTTTGAGAAAAATGTTTACTCTTCCATCATTTTAAAAATTTTTAAAAAGACAAAAAAAAAAAAATTGAGAATGAAAAAGATGCTTTCTATCTCTGGGAATAATGAACAGTGTTTGGCCATGTCCTTTTGTTTTCTATTCCTGTATCCTAAATCAAAGAGCATGGCTCTCAGGAAAACCAGTTCCCCAGTAAAAACTCCTTGTAGTTTCTTATAGGAAAAGAACTCAACTTTTAGCACTGATAATACTTATTGCTCTGTAAGACTTTTCTCTGCCAAAAAAAAAATGCTTCAAGCTGGAGTTTGACATACCGCTTTCTGACGCTGTCTTTTTATTAGTGAGTGGTGGTGGTTTGCTAATAATCTGTAGTTATACGATTTTTTTGTAATCCCATCGAGTGGCTCCGTTTCTGCTCTTGTGACTGTGTTAACGTTTAACTGTCGTACCTTAAAGCCGAACTGAGTAACTATGCATTACTGTAACCAAGGTCTTGGGCTTACAGAATTGTTTGTTGTATAAAAGTTTTAAATGTTTAAAAAGTTCTCGCAAATACTTTCTTGCAAAAGTAACGAGTTACATCTTTTTGCCACAAAAGGTATTACATGATGCTTGTTTAGTCCATGGATTAAAGACTAGGCAAGGGTAAAAAATTTTAACAGTGCAGAAATCGCCATCATTTCATTGCCTTGATTCTAACCGTTTGTGTCCGAAGATGCAAAAGAAGTCAGTGGCTTTTAACTGTTTACAAATAGAATGTGATTGTAAAATGTACAGTTTGGTTGTGTTTGAATTATGAAGTTTCTCCAGATATTAATAAATCATGATGTTTTTGGCTGCTCAGCATATAACTGTCTATTTTTTGTGACTTTATTTGTAGGCTGTTTTCTATACAATGAAAATATCAAAACATATGATAGCTCTGTATTCCCATAGTTTGATTTTCTTTTAGCAAACTGATTTTTTTATGAACAGATCTGCGTTTTATTCTAGCAAAACTCTCCCTCAACGTCCCCACTCTGAGATGAGAATCAAATGTAGAGAACTGCAGCTTACTTTTCCTTTTCTATTCGAGCACCTTGGGATCCTCTTGCCCTCATCCTCGGTAAAACTTCAACGCCCCATTTCCAAACGCCCCACCATTTGTGCCCAGCTCGATGCTCAAGAGGACATTGCAAATAAGGAGAGCATTTTGGAAAATAAACTTTAATGCTTAAAATGTACTGGTGTTTAAATTTATACCTCATTTACATTAATCATGATGAACAATGCAGCAGCGCTTAATTTGTATTTCACTTTTCACAGTGGCTTAGCTTGTTCTGAAATGGCTATAGGGCAGACCATATATGTACATAGTATGATGTGACTTCAAAACTCTTTTAAGACTTTATTTTCCAGTTGCCGATGTAAGTCATTAACTCGTTGGATGCCAGCATTGTGTGTTACCAGACACTGCTCTGTACCTACGTGCGCTGGAGCCGCGGCCGGGCCCGGGCTGGGTGTGCAGGCTGCGAACGGGGCCGAGGGCCCGGGGATGCTGCCCCGTGGAACCGACGTCACACCTGCCTTGATTGTATTGTCCAAGTGTTTGAAATCCCTTCACCGAGCTTGTTACGTGGAAATAAAATGTGGTTGGTTTTACGAGCTGAACCTGGTTCCTGTGTTTGGGTGCGTGGGGCTCAGGCCGTCCAGCTCCGCTCCAGGCTGCCCAGCTCCATCCCCTCGCAGAACGAGTGGGGCCGCCGGGCTTTGTGCTGCGGAGAGAGCGGCTTGGGCTGGTGCCCCGAGGAGCTGCTGACCCCCGTGTCACTGCCCCCCCGTCAGAGCCTCCGTGTCAGCGCCCCCCGTGTCAGCGGCCCCCGTGTCAGAGCCCCCGTGCCAGAGCCCCGGGACGCTGAGAAGGGCACAGCCGGGGCCCCCCCAGCGCTCCCACCACCCAAAGCCCCTTCCCAGCGCTGCTCACCGGGGGCTGCCAGGCCAGCTGGTGGAGGAGCGGGAAGGGCGTCCACGGGGCGGGCTCCAGGGGCCAGCTCGACACCGAGACATCGCTGGCTTTGCCGGAGTCCACCATGGGGTCGTTCACGCTGCTGGAACTTGTGTCCCAGGCATAATGGAGACTGGGAAGAAAGTTAAAAGAAGGGGGAGGAGGAGGAGGCAGGAGTCGAGCTGTTGCTGACAGAGCAGCCCGGGCCCCTCGGCAGTGGGACCCTCGGCACTGGGGCCGTGCTTGCGGATGTTCTGCTCCCATGGGCAATGTGCTCGCTGCACCGTGTCCGCCTGCAGCGGTGCCGGTCCCCGAGCTGGGCGCAGCAGCACCGGGCCCATCACTGCACCGACAGCTGGCCCCAGCTGCACCGACCTTTACAATGGAACTGGAAACTTTCAGGGCCCTTTTTCCATTTACACCCCTAGAAGCTGATAAGACTTTCTCATACCCACACCACAACCACGCTGTTTCCTGCAGCTCTCAACTCTTCTGCTGTTAAATCGGTCCCCAGCACACAAAGCTTCTTGCATAGGGTGGGGAAAAAAAAAAAACAAACAACACACCACCCCCAAACAAACAACAATAACACCTATCAGATCAAATCAAAACAAAAACCACACCACAAACCCACTTATTTCTCCTCAGACACCCCAGGCTGTGGTGGAGCTGAAGCTCCGCGGTGCTGCTGGTGAGCGCAGGGAGGGCAGCGCCGAGCGTTGCTGCAAAGCAGAGGCCCCAGGACAGGCCCCTGCGCCCCAGACCCTCGCGCTCCGCTTCACCCCATCCCTGAGCAAAACGAAGCCGAGCCCCGGCCCTGGGGCTCAGCACACCCCCCGTACCTGGCCCGGCGGGCGGACGGTGCCAGACGCTGCTTGGGGCCCTGGGTGCCGCCTGAGTCCTCCCGGCAGCTGCAGCTGCTGCCCCAGATGTGCAGGTGCAGCAGCTCCTCCGAGGTGCTGAACGCCGGGTTGTCCAGAGACGTGGCCGAGGGCGGGCCCGAGCGCGACCAGTACCGGGCCGAGACGTCGTCCAGGCGGCAGAACCGCCGGTAGCTGCGGGGACAGGCAGGGGCTGCGGTGGCACCGGGGCACACGGACACACCGAGACACGTGCGCACCTCCCGCCCCAGTGACTGCCCTGCAAGCACAGAGCGCAGGTTTCCATCCAAATTTCATGGCCCCAGGGCCCAGCCCCACACCCTGGGTGGGGACAGAGCCTGTGACACCAAACAACATCTGGCCACAGCCCCACAGCTGTTGCGGTGGTTCCCGCGGGATTGGGGCTGTGCCGGAGCCCCCGCTCCCCCTGCAGCCCCCGGGCTGAGCCCAGCCGGGCCGCCACACATGGGGGACACCCCACTGCGGGCATCGGGGCCCCTGGGACCCTGTATGGGGGGTTCCCCAGCACCTCTCCTGCATCTCCAACCCCCCTGTGTGTGCAGCAGCACGGCCAGGCCTGCAGCCTCCTGCCCACACACTGCTGCCCCACGGCTGGTGTCCCCTGGGCACCCCACGCCACTGCCAGACAGACACACAGACACCCAGACACACAGACACCCACCCCGCCCAGCCAGGGGCACAGCTGAGGTTCCACGGGATGCTGGTACCGGCACCTCCCGGCCCCACGCGTGCTCCCCCAGCCCGGCACCCCCCGCCCGCCGCTATCGGCCGCCGCAGAGTGTTTTCCTTGGCAGAGCTCAGCTCAGCCCAGCCCTGCCCGAGCGGCAACGCCGGACCTGGGGCCGCTGCCCTGCCCCCAGCACCCCGGGAGGGGCAGGGCCGCCCCGTCCAGGCCCCCCCAGCCCCCTGACCTGCTGCGCGTCTGGTCCGCCCTGGCCTCCAGCAGCAGCACCTTGAAGCGGCGGACGGCGATGGCGGCGAGGACGGCGCCCAGGAGGACGATGCTGAGCAGGACCCCGGCGGCCATGCCCAGCAGGCTCTGCTGCGTCACCCGGTAGTCACAGTGCAGCCCCATGAACCAGAAATCGCTGCCGACGGGGCACCTGCACCAAAGGGGAGCATCAGGCACCAGAGGGGAGGGACAGGGGACAGCAGCCGTCACCCCAGGGCTGGCGCTGGGGCACTCACTGGCACAGGGGCCCGCGGTCCGGGGGGTGGGTGCAGATGCCGTGGTTCTTGCAGTAGTTGTGGTGGCACAGGGAGGTGCAGGTGGCGTTCCCGGCCGCCCCGGCCGCGCAGGTGAAGCCGGCCCGGCAGGTGAAGAGCTCGGCGCAGGGGTCCAGCGGCCGTTCTGCAGAGACCCGGCTGCGGCTGTGCCACCCCCTTCCCCCCGCCAAGCGGAGCCGGGGCCAGGACGTGCCCCCCCGCGCCCTGGAGGGTCCAGCGGCCGCAGCCCCGCGCACGCCCCGCACTCACCCAGAGCCGCGTTGCGCAGGACGGGGGCATCGCCATCGCCCACCGCCAGCCCCCGCCGGGCAGCGCCGGAGCCCAGCGCGGCATCGAGGAGCGCGAGCAGCCCCGGCACCGGCACCCGCTCTGCCGCGAACAGCGCGTCGTACTCCAGCACCACGCTGCCCTCCCTGCGGGGAACCCACGGCTCGGACCCCCAGCTCCAGCCCCGCACCCCGGACCCCCACGCCGGGAGCACCTCACGCTGTGGGGCCAGGCAAGCACCGACCTGATCCTCGTCACCTCCAGCCGCAGGAACCCGGGCACCGACGTGAAGAGGGGCGAGACCTGTGCAGGGAGGGAGCTGAGCGCGATGGGGGTGGCGCAAACAGCAGCCTCCCCGGGCCCCCCGTCCCGCACCCACCGTGCGGTTGAAGCTGCGCAGCAGAGCCCGGCGCTCGGGGGACCCAGGGTCCTGCAGCGCAGGGACAAATGCCATGTCCAGCACCAGCTCGCAGGGGATGCGCAGGACAGAGACTGCGGGGGAAGATGGGGATCAGCACAACAGGGCCCCGCTGCCTGCCCTGGGGGCCACCACTCACCCCCCAAGCTGACGGCTCCTCAGAGCTCTTCTCCTTCACTGTGCCCCGGCAGAGGCCCCAAGCCCCCAGACCCACCTCTCAGGAGGGGCGGCTGATCCTCCACGATGAACACCCGGGGGGCCCTGCCTGCCGTGGCGGGGGCTGCGGTCACTCGGGGGGTGTCGGCGTCCGGCCGCCCTCCGGGGCTGCTGGATGGCTGGATCAGGTCTGTGTCCCTGGCAGCTGGGGGGGAACCAGGGCCCCCGCGATGGCCCAGGGTCCCAGGGGGCTCGGTGGGTGGCTGGGGGGACTCTGGTGCCCCAGTGGGCTGGCGAGTTGGGGGCCCTCGCGTCAGCCCGGCCACATCCCCCTGCAGCACAGCGGCCCCGGGCTCCGGCGTGACCGTCCCCACGTCCCTGCGCGGCGCCGGGCTGGTGGCAGCCGTGGTGGCGGTGACAGCAGTGCCGGCGATGCCCGCAGCAGTGGTCAGCGCCAGGGGAGTCACAGGCTGGGACGGAGGCGGCTGCTGGGGGGGGCCGGGGGCTGCGGGGGGGACCGGGCTGCCCGGCTGCCGGCTCAGCGGGGCAGTTACTGCCCAGGGCTCAGCATCACCCACCCTCACGGGGGTCCCCACCAGGATTTGGGGGGTGTCAGCAGGATCCCCCCCAAAGCCGGTGTGGGGCAGCTGGTGCCCCATGGACGGCCCCGCCAGGGGGGTGCCCACAGTGGGGCCGAGCCCCAGGACACCCCAGTCAGCCCCTGGGGTTGGTGACATGGGTGCTGCAGAGTCACTGGCTGGGACAGGCTGTGGGGAGGGGGGGACCTGTGGGGACCCCAGGCTGGCCCGGCGCCCTGCGCTCTGTGCCACTGCGGTGCTGCCCGGGGCCACGGCGGTGCGGGGCTGCCCTGGCACGGCTGGCGGCCACAAGGTCTGGTCCCCGGGGACATGGGGGTTAGGGGGACCCTCTGTGTTGGGTGGCCCAGACAACCCCAGGCTGGGGGATGTCACCCCTGGGGTGGCAGCTGTGGCACTGGGGACAGGCAGACCTGACCCCTCGCCTGCAGCCGGCAGCGGGGCTGGGCCCGTCCCCACGGCTGGCCGGGATGTGCTGGCCACAGTGTCCCCGCGGCCACCAGCCCCCAGGGACGGCACAGAGGGGCGAGGGACAGAGCGGGGACCCTGCCGGGCAACATCTGTCCTGTGCCAAGGGTGGGACTCAGAGCCCCGTCCTCCCACTGGCCCCGGCAGCCCCTGATGCGTCCCCCCCAGTGTCCCCATGGGGCTCAGCAGCCTCTGCAACCCCCCTGCAAAGGGTGACGTCCCCATTGTCCCCTGCACAGTGCCGGCTGTAGCCAGCGTGACGCTCAAGCGGGTCCCTGGGCTGCTGCCCCCCAGCGAAACAGTGGCACCCAGACCCCCCCCAGCCCACGGCTCTGGGGACAAGGAGCCGTGTGAGCTGCCCTGTCTCTGCACAAGCCCTGTGGGGGACCCCCGCTGCCCCCCGGCAGAGCTGGGCACTGTTGCGGAGGATGGTGAACGCAAATGCGTCCCCTGTGCGGTTGTGGCACTTTCCACCATCACATTTCCTACAGGGTCAGTCCCGGGGGCGGATCTGGTGGCAGAGGCTGTGTTTGGCCTCGTGGGTGCTGGGGTCCCCGCACTGGTCACCCCCAGGCTGGCACTCGGTGGCCGCTCACTGCCTGCAGCTGCCAGCCCAGCGGTGCCCGCAGGGAGCGGGGCCCCCGGGCGCCCGGTGGCTGCTCCATCCCGCACCACAGGCCCCGGCCCCTCCCCGCCTGCCCAGGGGCCTCTGGGACTCCCCCAGGGGCTGGGGGGCTCGGCAGTCCCGGCGGGGGTCCCAGGGAAGGGCAGCAGCTCCGCCTCTGTCCGCAGCCGCCCCACGGCCTCCGGCATCGGCGCCCGCGCTGTGCCAGCTCCTGTCTCCGGATCTAGGGGCAGAGGCAGGAGTGGGGGCACTGAGCAGGGCTGACCCACGGACAGGACCCCACAGCTGCCAGCTCGGCACCCCGGGCCCCAGCACCACCAACACGTGGCCGGCACGCGGTGTGAAGGACAAAGGGCTGTGGGCAGTGCAGCCCCAGCCCCGGCGGTACCTGTCGGGCAGTGCTGCCCCACCGCGGTCCCCGGGTGGGCGCAGGGGCCAGCAGCGTCCAGCGCAGAGCCCGTCCCGCTGCCGAGCCCCGGGCAGAGCCGTGCACAGCACTCCACGATCACTGTGGAGAGGGCAGCGTGCGCTGGTGTCGGGCACCGTGCACCAGCATTGGGCAGCAGCACCGAACCACCCACCCATGGGCAGCGTTGCTGAATGAGACGCTCAGGAACGACCCAAACCTGGCTGGGAACCGCCTGCCTTCGTCTCAGCAACCGAAACCGATCCTGCCCCACATGCTGCCATGTGCTGGAAACGCCCGTTTTGCCCTGACCCAAACCACGGTCCGGCAGAGCCGCCGTGTGCTGGTACCGGCACCGCCGGGCCCGGGCTGAGCATCGCACCCGCGGCCCGGCCGGGACTCGGGTCCCGCTGCTCCTCGGAGGGAGCGGGCACCTTGGCGGGGTCCCCGGGAGTCCCTCGGCCCCGCTCTCCGCCTGCGCCTCCCGGGGCTCCCGCTGCTCCTCCCGCCGCAGCACCGGCCGCCTCCGAGCCCGCGGGGCCGCCGGTTGCGCTCACGGCCCCGCTCCCCCCGGCGCGTGTCCCCAGGACCCCGCGGCTGAGCCCCCTGCGGGTCCCGGTGAGCCCCGAGCAGCCACCACCCACCGCTCCAGCGCGACCGGGGCAGCCCAGACCCACCCGAGCCCGCTGCCGTTACCGGCCCCGCCGCCGCGAACGCCCCGAG
>VWYH01003119.1:581658-615671 GCA_013399365.1 Pampusana beccarii | reverse complement strand
GAGAGAGGGGCGAGGGGGGAGGGGGGGGGGGGGGTGTGGGGACGGGGGATGGGGACACCGGGGACACGCAATGGTGGGCTCTGTCCCGGCTCGGCCGGACGGGCCACGTGGGTTCGAAGGGCGATGGCAGCTGGGCCGGGACCACCGGGCGAGGCCAAGGGGGAGCACACGGCAGCCGGCGGGGCCTCCGGGCCGCCGGCCGCCTCCTACCTGCGGGGCTCCGCTCCCGCCGGACTCCCGCCGCAGCAGCGCCAGCTTCTCCCGCAGCTGCAAGACAAAACGCACCGGGCTAGCACCGCCGCGCCCGCCGCCCGGGGCCTCGCTCTCTCCCGCCCGACCCCGCACCTTCTCCTTCTCCACACCGCTGAAGGCCCCGCCGGCGGCCGCCTCCCCCTCCGCGGCCGCCGGTACCTCCACGGCCGCCGGTACCTCCATGGCCGCCGCCCGCGGGAAGCGCGTGTCCATGGCAACCGAGCCGCCATAGGCCGCGGCGGAAGCACTGCCTGGCGGGAGGAAGTGACGTACAGGAAGCCGGGCGTGGCTGTGCGGAAGTGGCGGCGCCATGGAGCTGAGCGAGATGCTGTACAACAAGTCCGAGTACATCGAGACGGTGCGGGGGGACGGGGGGACCGGGGGACCGGGGGGGCTGAGGGGCCGCGGCAGCGGGGCCTGGCAGGCGGCCGCAGTGACCCGGCCTTTCTCCCTCCCCGCAGGCGTCCGGCAACAAGGTGAGCCGGCAGTCCGTGCTGTGCGGCAGCCAGAACATCGTCCTCAACGGCAAGGTAGGCGGCGGGAGCAGCTGGAGCAGCCCGACCGCTGCAGAGTTCTGTATGACAACTGGTAACACGGGGAGAGAAATCGGAGCTCGTTTATTTCTCTTTGTTTTCTTTTCCAGACAATAGTTATGAACGACTGCATCATCCGTGGTGACCTGGCAAACGTGCGGGTGGGACGGCACTGCGTGGTGAAAAGCCGCAGTGTCATTAGGCCGCCCTTCAAGAAGTTCAGTAAAGGGTGAGAGGTCCCTTCCTTTAGGGAGGTTGACATTAAAACCTGTATACCTGAAGAGTGTATCGGCTTGTCTGGGGTCTGTATGCAGAGGGCTGTGCTCCTTGAACAGCACTTTGCTGAAATATGGCCCTCTAAACCTGCCATTTCCTCAAACTTTTGTCTTTTCTTTGAGGGTCAGGGTTCCTGTCAGACACAACACGGAGAGGCTGGGGTATATTAGAACAGCCAAATGGAGAACGTTTCGCTTGTTCTTTGTTTATTCATGTCTTCCTGTTGCTCACTTGGGCCACCCTGTAGCAGGAGATGAGAAAAGCCCTGTGGCTGTTTAATTTTCCATAGGATGCCCAGAGGCTGTTTAATCTTCTTCAGTTGCTGTTTAATTTTCCTTAGTGTCAGCTCTGCCCCTGGTACCGCAGCTGGGGGTGGGAGACTCCACAGTGTGATCTGGGGTGTGACGGTGCCGCAGATGAGTCTGTGCATTGTACACTGGAATGAATCCCTCTCCCATCACAGGGTGGCTTTTTTCCCTCTACACATCGGGGATCACGTCTTCATAGAGGAGGACTGTGTTGTCAACGCAGCCCAGATCGGCTCCTACGTCCACATAGGCAAGAACTGCGTCATTGTGAGTGCTGGTTCTCGCTCTTTTCTTTAAACTTTTGAGAACTCTGGAGGCTTTGTAACAATACCAGAAAGGTATCCGCACTGACTGGCTGGAGCAAGCATGCTCATCCCTGCCGTTCCTTCCTCCTCCTTTTCCCTCTGTGCAGGAAGTGCTGCTTTTAGTTTTGCTGGTCTGTGGATAGCGGGTCCCAACAATCTCATGGCTGGTGGGACTGTTCAGGAAGTGCAGCCTTTCTAGCTGGTGCCAGTGGAATTGTGTTTCTGTGCAAATAACAGAGACTAGTCAAGGTTGCTATCTGCTGAGTTAGAGAAGGCCTTGCTGTGACTCAGTTTGTAGGTTCCAGTTTGCACTTTGACATGTGTTAATATGCAGTTGCCTGCACGTGTGTGCAAAAACCAAAGAAAGTGAATTCTGTTGGGAAGAGCGTTCAGTCAAGGTAAAGATTTATTCCCGTGATTCCTTGCACAGAATGTGTTTTGAGCAGTTAAACTTGTTGAAATTTAGGTAACTTATGAGCAGTAAGCAAAAGCATACAGTATTTTCAGTATAAACTTTATGTAATCTCTGTTTTAGGGTCGTAGATGCGTTTTGAAAGACTGCTGCAAAATCTTAGACAACACTGTGCTACCTCCCGAAACAGTCGTCCCACCTTTCACAGTCTTCTCGGGCTGCCCAGGTATGCTCCCGCTTACTTCCCTTTCAAAGAATTGGGAATAACGTGGATATTCTTATTTTAAAATGAGATTGCTATAGCAAAGTTGCCTCTTGGCATTTAGGGTTTTACAGGAGTGATTCTGCTGTGTTGCTCTGCATGAGAAGACCCCTTTGCTGTTCTGTTAGTATTTGCTGACAATTTAATCTAAGTCACTGCTTTGAATGTTGAATACAAGCTTATTTCTGCTTTTCCCTGCCAGAACGTTGATGGTTATACTCTTTTCTTCCAGGACTCTTCTCTGGGGAACTCCCGGAATGCACCCAGGAGCTCATGATCGACGTTACGAAGAGCTATTACCAGAAGTTCCTGCCACTCACTCAGGTCTAGTAGCCCGTTTCCCACGTTTCAGAGCGGTGAAGGCAGCAGGATGCGCTGGGCAGGGAGAGGGACGTTCAGTGGCGCAGGGCTCGGCTCTGTGCTGCTCTGGGCACTCTGCCCGTGTTCCCTGCACTAACACTTGGCCAACCCATCCCTCAGCAAAGCTGCTGTGTCACGTCGTTTAAACTTTGTGTGCTCATTTGAATGTAATTCATTCCATGTTGTCTGAGTTGTGCCATTAAATGTTCTGGCGCTAGGAGAGCTGATAGAACTCCCTTTAGGGCAAGTCTCCTTGTTGCAGCTGGGGAACGAGGCAGAGTTGACAGTGCATGCTCTGCAGCCTCAGCCTGTCTTTCACGTCAGTTCTGTCCCTAACCCAAAGCAGGTGGGTTTCCGTTTGCTAGAAGTGATGTCCATTCCCAGAACAAAGTGCTGTGTGGCTGGTGTGTGTTATGGGCAGTTACTCACCAGGTTAATTAGACCTGCCGCTTCCCTCTGGACAAACACTTGCTGCTCTGCGGCCTGTGTTGAGGCGATGGCCTCTCACTTTCCTCCCGGCGGCCCGAGATTCAACCCAGTCAGGACAAGACATGGTTGATGGTCCTGGGTCTGGCTCTGGGGCTCCTGGCTGACACGCCGCTCCGTGCCTGGCCTGGCAGGACACTGCTGAGCTGCAGCTCTGACACAGACGTCAGTCCCACGCTCTCACCTGTCACGCAGGGTGAGGATGCTCATGGCTGGTGCGTGTGCTCCCGCCCAAATATCGCAGACCTTAAAGAGCCAAAGGGCTTTGGGAACAGGATTGCATGTCGCTCACAGAATTCACTGCAGCAGAAAGGGAGTAATTAAAAGCAGAAACCAGAGATGGATCAGAGAATGCTGCGTTTGTCCCCACTTATTAGCCAGTATGTATATTTGCAGAAAGCTCTTCATTGCTTGTCTGCGTTGTAAAACTTAAGAAGGAGGTTCAGACTTCTTGGAAAGAGTGAACATTTCATTTTGGGTGTGTAATAGAGCAGGAATAATCATTGCTGGGAGCAGCTCTGAACCTTGGAGATGGCCAACACTCGTGTGTACCTGACTCTGTACAGACAGCTGGCTGCAGGTGGATCTGCCTGCTCTATTTGCACGATATTATAACTGAGCGTTGTCTTTCTCCAGCTCTTAAAACTGGGGCTCCTGCACGTTTTCGTGTAGCAGCTGGGAGCCAGGACATGTATTTAGTGACATAGTAGGTGAACGGCTGCGAGATCAGCAGTGCTGGAGCTTTCAGTTGCTCTGTGTTATACCGACACCTTACATGGCAAACAGCTGTATGAGTACTAAAGCGTGTAGTAGCTGCTGATAATGAAATGTAAAACCCCTAACTGGTTTGTTTGTATTTTTACCGCACATAAATTAAAGCCTCTTCAGTTGTTCAAGTGACTCAAGGTTGTGACTCTTCAAATCAAACTTGAGAGTAGAGCAAGGTTCATGCTGTGCCTGAGCTGCAGCCCCTTGTTCTGTGTCAGTGCATTAAAAAAGTGATGTACGGTGCCAGCTGAGCGGCAGCTGCGTTCCTGGAGTGGGAGCCGGGGAGGTGCAGATGGAGCTGTATTCCTGCTGCCGTCCCTGTGGGATCGGGACTGTCCGTGTGAAAGGCCCAGGCTAGCCACTTTTTCTACCTATGTGAAAAAGTGTTGAATGTTCCTTGTGTTTGTCCCACAGGCCGCTTCCTCATTGATTCCACCTTCCCAAAACATTTAGTCCTGCTGACCAAGATCTCACCAGCTCTTGCACGAGCCAGTTGCGGTGAGGGGCTGTAAGAGCTGTCCCCTGTCACAATCCTCAAGATTGGGGATCCCTGCAAGATTTCCTGCAGGTCCGATGTCTCAGTGTTTGTGGTGCCACTCGGGAGCGCGACATTGCCCTGCGAGCTGGCTCTGTTTGCTGAGGAGCGGCTGTGTGTGCTGTGTCGACATGGTGTCACTGCAAAGTTTGCACACCACGTAGTTTCACCTGGGTCGCTGGATTGGTGGCCGCAGTTGGGCAGCGTGGAGCTGTGCACCCCAGAGGGCTGGGAGCGGCGGCAGTTTGTGAGTGGGAACGGGGCAGCAGCTGGAAAACCCAAGTGATGCCGTCCCATGATCACTGGAGCAGCACATGTGGTGCATGGAGGGACATGTGGCTGCACAGTTACGTGTTTCTTGGTCTGTTTTTCCTTTTAGCAGGCTGAGTCTATCCTTCTGCCTTAATTAAAACTCTTATTGTCTCTGTTAAGGTGGCCTCTGCCAGGGTCTAAAACCAAGTCACCACTGAAGATCTCAAATGCTCGGCACTGTTAACACTCCTTAGATTTGGCCACTTTATCCTCCTGCCTGTGGAAGCGTCCCTGTGACCTGGGCTCACCTCTGTGCCTCTGCCGGCCCTGGAAGGACGGCGTGTTGGGCTGCAGCGTGCTGTGACAGCCGGCAGTGACACGGCGTGTTGGGCTGCAGCGTGCTGTGACACCCGGCAGTGACATGGCGTGTTGGAGGGCTGCAGCGTGCGGTGACACCCAGCAGTGCCACGGTTCTGGTGGCACTGTGGACATAGCACAGTGCAATGACCATGGGGTCCCAGGGAGGGCTGTGCTGTGCAGCGAGGGGAGCAGGGAAACCCCTCTGCCGGGAGTCCGGTACAAACACAGATCACTTCAAACATCCAGTCGCTGTGTCGCTTCGTTCCTCCCGGCTGCGTCACTCCCGGTGGCTCTGAGTGGGGCAGTATGTCTGTGGGGAGAGGGAAAAAGCCCTGAGTGGGGTCGGGGACAGCTGCGCTCAGCTGGGACAGCGTCACCGCGCAAGCGGGTGGGACCGCGCAGGGTGAAAGTGAAAGTCCCGGGTGAACGGAACGGGGTCCGCGCAGGAGCAGCGGCTGGAGGGGTCACAAACCGCCACGGGACACGAACCGTCAGCTTCGTTCTCGGAGAAAGCTCGTCACAAACGCCCCGTGCCGTGCGCTGGGAGCCCGGAGACCCCCGTGGGCGGGAGGACGGGCAACCGGAGCGGCGGGAGCCGGGCGGGGGGCGCGGGGGCTGCGCGTGGGGAAGCGGCCCCGCACACCCCGGACACCTCGGCCGGTCCCGCCTCCCGCGTGGCCGCAGCCAACGGCCGCCACAGCACGCGCCGCGCGGTTCCCGCCCACGTCTCGCGGGGAGGGGGCGTGTCCCTCCCTGATCGCCGCGACGCGCGTCTCTGGCCCTTTAAGCGCGGCGGGCGGGCGGGGCGCTCCCATGGTGCCCCGCGGCGGGCGGCGTGGATTTTAAATCCTCTCGGCCAATGGGGAGCGGCCGCGGGCGCGTAACGTTCCGGAGCCGCGTTTGAATCGGGCAGCGCCTGCAAGCGCCTCCTGCCGCATCCTGCGCTGCCCGCTCCTCCTGCCGCCTGCTCGGCCTCCCCAGCCTCGGCCCGGCGCAGCCCAGCCCAGCCCCGCTCCCCAGCACAGCAGCAGCCCGGCGCAGCATGAGCGCGGCGGGCGGGAAGGCGGCGCGGCCGGTGGCCGCGGTGGAGCCGGTCAGGGCGGGCAGCGCGGCGGCGGCGGGCGGGAAGGAGGTGCCGAAGGTGCTGACGGACCCGCGGACCCGGCGCAGCTTCGTGCGCGGGCGGTTCCTGGGCAAGGGTGGCTTCGCGCGATGCTACGAGCTGGCGGAGGCCGAGAGCCACGAGGTGTTCGCGGGGAAGGTGGTGCCCAAGTCGCTGCTGGTGAAACCGCACCAGAAGGAGAAAATGTCCATGGAGATCGCCATCCACCGCAGCCTGGCCCACCGCCACGTCGTCGGCTTCCATGGCTTCTTCGAGGACAGCGATTTCGTCTACGTGGTGCTGGAGCTCTGCCGCCGCAGGGTGAGGGGCCGGGGGGACCCGCCGGGCTGTGGCGTGTCGGTGTCACCCGTTGCTGACCGTTCAGCACTGGAAGCGGCTGCCCAGGGCAGTGGTGGAGTCACCATCCCTGGAGGGGTTGAACAGGCAGGAGATGAGGTTCCCAGGGACAGGGGTTAGTGCCAGGGGTGGGGGAACGGTTGGACTCCACGATCGAGAGCATCTCTTCCAACCAAAATGATTCCGTGACCCCCCGCAGTCGCTGCTGGAGCTGCACAAGCGGCGGAAGGCGCTGAGCGAGCCGGAGGTGCGGTACTACCTGCGCCAGACCATCCTGGGATGCCAGTACCTGCACAACAACCGCGTCATCCACCGCGACCTCAAGCTGGGCAACCTCTTCCTCAGCGATGACATGGAGGTGAAAATCGGTAGGTGCCGGTGACCCCACGCCCTGCCAGCCCCCTGTGGCGGGGACCCCAGCCCTCTGGGGCATCTCCAGTCATGCCCCACCTCCCTGTCTTTCCCAGGTGACTTTGGCCTGGCCACCAAAGTGGAGTACGATGGTGAGCGCAAGAAAACCCTCTGTGGGACCCCCAACTACATTGCTCCGGAGGTGCTGGGCAAGAAGGGGCACAGCTTCGAGGTGGACATCTGGTCCATCGGCTGTATCATGTGAGTCAAAATGCCTCTTGTGGGAACAGGTGATCCCTGTGGTCCCCATCTCATCAGCCCCTCTCGGTTTCAGTGTGAGCCGAAGCTTTGGGTGTTCCACCCCAGAGCTGCTGCCCTGGCTGAGCCCCAGCATGCGATCCCCCTGTGCTGTGTGCAGGCTGACCTGCCGTGCAGCTCGGCTCCTCAGGACACTCCGCACAGCCCACACTCCCCAGCTGCACCATTCCCCCAGAGCACTGGGTCCCAGCTTGGTTTCCAGGGCCGGAACCAAACCCAGCACGCGTAGCTGTCTGCACTGCTTCGTGTCTGCTGTCAAGTGTGTTCCCTCAGCCAGGAAAGTCCCAGGGGTGCTTAGGATGGGGACACGTTTGCACACAAGTCTGAGTCTCTTTTGCAAGACTGACACCCTTGTGTCTGTTAACACGCAGGTACACTCTGCTGGTGGGGAAACCGCCTTTTGAAACTTCTTGTCTAAAAGATACGTACATCCGAATCAAGAAGAACGAATATACTATTCCCAAGGTATGGAGCTTCCCATGGGTGGACCTGTTCACCCAGCAGCAGTTCTTGGTCAGCCTTCAGCTGCACCATCCTCTTCCTGGGACTCACTGGGCTCTCGCATGATGCTGAAACTGCTCTTACTGCAGTGCCATGAAGGGGGTGTTTCAGTTGGTGGTGGAGTGAACCTGCAAGACCAGCTTCCTCCTGGGGAGCCAGAAGGTCCCTTTGCCTGTAACCCAGCAAAATTCTGCAGTGGACAGTTGGCACGTGGGGTTAAGTGGACACGCTCAAGTCCATGAGGTCTGGGCCAGATGCCCAGCTCATCCCACTGTGGTTGAGTCAGTCTTGCTAAAGTCAGCCAGGTTTAGGCTTTGCATGCTGCCCGGAGGTCGCTCTCGGTGCTGGCCCTTTCGCTTTCCTCAGGCTTGTGTCCTGCTTGCCTGGCGCAGCACAGGAGCTCTGCTCCAAGCAGAACTTCTCCCACATTGTATCTCCAACACATTTGCCACTTGTCAAGGTTTGATTGGGGAGTGACAATAAACCATGGCAATGTATTGTTAACCCTCTACCTCCACCTCCCCCTTTAGCCCCTCCCTCTCCCCCCTTCCCACTAAGGACAGGCAATTGGGAGGGAAAGAAGGACCGAGAGAAGAGAGTTGGAAAAATGAAAAATGTTTTACTGATGTTACTAATAAAAATAGAGAAAATAATACAAAATATACAAAACCAATCTTGAAAGTCCCGGCAACTGCTCCGGCAGATGTAGGGCTGGCACCCAAAGTCCTGGACTGGACTCTGCAGCCAATCAGAGCTGGATTCAGTCTGTCACTAGGCCTCCGTTCGCAGGGACGACTCGCAAGGTCCTTTCCCAATGTCGGCCATAAGCAAAAGGGACGAGATCCTCGTGATCTCCCACTTTTATATGAAGTATTGTGTGAATGGGATGGAATACTCAGTTGGTCGCTTTCAGTTCACTACTTCTCGTTGCCCCTCTTGGGGGATGTGCATCCATCCTTATCTCTTCAGTGACCTTGCATTCCATTGCTATGTCTGCCAAAACATGTATCTAATTTTCAGAAAAGTGCAGTTAATAAGAAGGCTTCAGCTGACAGGAAAATTCACTAAAAGAGAAGCAAAACCAGGATACCACTAGTGCGCGTTGTCCCCTGGCCCATCTCTAAACCCTGATGTCTCGTCTTTAGCACATCAACCCTGTAGCTGCTAACCTCATCCAGAAGATGCTGAGGTCTGATCCTGCCACACGCCCGACCATCAACGAGTTGCTGAATGACGAGTTCTTCACGTCGGGATACATCCCCAGCCGCTTGCCCACCAGCTGCCTCACCATCGCACCGAGATTTTCAATTGCTCCCAGTGGACTGGAACAGAACGGGCGAAAGCCGCTGATCGCTCTCAACAAAGGTATGAGCGGGTGTACGGGGGGAGGCTTGGCGGGTGGGAGCCGCCCTGGCCTCCAGCAGGGCCCACAACCAGCCATGGGGAGTGTGGTGCTCCCTCACCTCAGTTCTTAGGGAAACCTGGAGCATTTTGTGAGTGAGAGGGCTCTCCTCGCTCTCTGCCCAGAATCAAAGCAGGGAGGAAGCACCAGCACTAGCTTTAGCTATATGGTATGTAACATGTTTCCTATAGCTAGGGTAGAACATGAACCTGGTGCCTTTAGACACCTGCTCCCTGGGCATCCCTCCACACTCTTCTCTTTGCTGACCCAGGACCGGACAGCCCTGCGCTGGAGACCCTGCCGGAGAAGGAAGATGTAGCCGGGCTGCGGGAGCTGGGGGGTGCCGTGGACTGTCACTTGGCTGACATGCTGCAGCAGCTGACAGCGGTCACCTCGGCCAAGCCCTCCGAGAGAGTGGCAGTGAGACAAGGTGAGGCTGGGGACAGCCCCGCGGGCACCTCCTGCATAACTTGCTTCTCTGTCACTTCAGTGCTGTTGTCTGAAGTGAGAGGCTGGAAGGCTGAGAAGCAATGGAGTAGCCACTTACCTTTCTTTTGGGCTTGCTTGCTTGCTGGGGTGCACAAGATGCTGTGAAATGTCTTCTAACAAACTCCTTTCCTTTTGCAGAAGAAGCTGAAGACCCAGCGTGCATTCCCATCTTCTGGGTTAGCAAATGGGTGGACTACTCAGATAAATATGGTCTAGGTAAATCACATGGGGACAATACTGCAGCCTCTTTGAACTTCTGGAGAGGGTGGGGGAGGCTCGGATTTGGGTGTTGCGTAGGTCTGGTTCTTTACTTGCGTATTCCAGTGTGTGGGCAAGACCACCACCAGGAACAGTACTCAGTGAATGTTACCAAACATCACCCCTGGCCGCTTTAAGGTGCAAAACAGGTCCTGCTGCCCTCGCCCCACAGCGAGCACCTGTACCCACCGTGGCCCTTAAAGCTGCGTCTGCAGCAAGGAAGGGTAACAAACCCAAAGGAGAAAAAGTGTCACACAGACCCCCGCAGAGAGAAGACTCTTGAGACCTGGCAGGGACATGGGGGGTGGCTGTTGGGGAACCCGCAGATGACACAACCGTCTGCCGTTGTACTTCACGCAACCAGTGGTCCTGTGTATTTGGAGGCCTAACAGACTCCCTTCTGAACCAGGTTACCAGCTGTGTGACAACAGCGTTGGCGTTCTCTTCAATGACTCCACTCGCCTCATTATGTACAACGACGGGGACAACCTGCAGTACATCGAGCAGAACAGCACCGAGTCCTACTTCACTGTGCGCTCCTACCCCTCGGCCTTGAACAAGAAGGTCAGTCCTGCGGCCAGGAGCCCTTTCCTGGGGGGCCTCCAGTGCGGCTGCTGCCAGCCTGTGGGGTTTGCTGGCAGGGTGGGTTCTGGGCAGAAACACCTGTGACTGGGGGTCACCGCCACTCTGCCGGCTGCCTCTGGCCCCAAGGGCAGACACTGGCAGCTCTGACTGTTTCTAGTTGCTCTTTTATGAGCATCTTCAGAGAATTAAGTGCTCACAAGCTTTGCATGTGCTAAAGTGTTCAGTGAAGCGAGTCTCAAGTATCACAGACCAAATTAACTTTGAGTGTGAGAATTTGCACAAGTTTTGCAGTGACCCCTCAAGCTCTGGAAGCTGTGAGGAGGCTCTGGGCTGGCAGCAGCCCTGCCCTCCCCGGGTTGCTCTGCTCACAGCCTCTCCCCTCCGCAGGTAACACTACTGAAATACTTCCGGAACTACATGAGCGAGCACCTGCTGAAGGCGGGTGCCAACATCACGCCGCGGGAAGGAGATGAGCTGGCGCGTCTGCCCTACCTGTGCACGTGGTTCCGGACCCGCAGCGCCATCGTCCTGCACCTCAGCAACGGCACCGTGCAGATCAACTTCTTCCAGGTGAGCCTGCTGCTCTGTTCCCTATGCGGGCAGCTCCAGCGGCTGCGGGATTCCCGCTGTGCTGGGGGCAGCAGGAGGGGACAACCTGAGCCCAAACTGCCCGTTGAACCCAGCACAGGGAGGCCCCTCACTCACCTCGCTGGCAGTTAAGCCACCTGGACGCTCCTCACGAAGGGGCTGTCCCTGTTAGCAGGAGGGAGATGCTGTGCCGCGGTCTTGAGCTGGCTGGGCAGGTCGATTCGCCTCCCTTCGCTGCAGCGGGGTGCTCGCTCAGCACGCTGCTGGGATGGTTTATCCTGAGAAAACGCAGTCCCCGAGGAGCAGGCGCTCAGAGTGACCGTGTGCTCTCTCCCCACAGGACCACACCAAGGTCATCCTGTGCCCTCTCATGGCTGCTGTCTCGTACATCGATGAGAACCGGGACTTCCGCACGTACAAGCTGAGCCTCATTGAGGAACACGGGTGCTGCAGGGAGCTGGCCAGCCGGCTCCGCTACGCTCGCACCATGGTGGAGAAGCTCCTCAGTTCAAAGTCTGGCTCAGCCCGTGTGAAACCCTCCGCTTAGACCTTGTTCTCGATGGACTCCACATCTGTGCCAAACTGTCCCAGCTGTGGAGGGGGAGGTCTGGTGGCATCGCTGCTCGCACGGTCACCTCCCATCGCACAGCTGGGCTCCCACTCCGGGTACACTCCGGTTGCCACAAGGAAGCCCCCGATGTGGTGGGGATAGTGTTGTTCATTCTGACTGGTATCCAAAGAGGTTTCTTGCTCCCTGTTCCTAACAGCCTATTTTTTAATTGCATACCTAGTCTTTTTTCTAATTTCCCAAAGCCTGACTCTGAAACCAGCCCTCCTGTGTGAAGCTCCTGGGCCTTGAGATAACAAAGCATGGGGAGAGCACAACTATCATGTAAGTTATTTGTACATGTCTGTGCCGATGCTCTAAGCTTTTGTTGTCTCTTTTAGAAATTCCAGTAAGATATTTAATATGCCCAGGGTGAGACTGAGCAGTCAGCCTTTTAATACTGAAATTAATCTACAAGAAACCTAAACTTTTTTGTATGTTGCAAATTTGATTAAAGACTGTTTTCCTGCAGCATTCCAGCCTCTTGTGCTTCTCTTTACCTTGCTGTGAGGGCAAGAGCAGCACTTTGCCTCAGCTGCCCCTCCAAGTGAGCGTGGTCTGAGCGCTGTCTGGATGGCCCTGAGCCCTGGCCTGGGCTCCACGCAGCCACAGGGAAGCAGCAGCTGGTGATGGGAAATGGGGAGAGGCTTCATTTGCTTGGGAGATGCTTGTCACAAGCAAAGCAAGCCCGGGGATTGCTCCTGGAGTTTGTGCGGATGTCCCCAGCAGTGCTGCAGGGGAGGAGACCTAGGGATGTCACAGGAGATGTGCTCTGACCTGCCTTCCCCTTTCTTTACTACATGAAAGATGCTCAAAATGTGACTATATAAATAGCAAAAGTCATCTACTGTAGTAGGCTTTGTCAGGAGCCCAGTTGGCTTTGCTGGCTTTTCTGCCCCCGTTGCTCATTGCCAGCACCTTCTGCTGCATTCAGGCCAGTTTATTTTTAAATAGGACATGCTTTTTAGTTTAGTTTTGGGGGTTTTTTTTGAACACATTTTGTACAAAATGCTCTAGGCCATACAGTATTCTGAAAATACACCAAACACACCCCCCCTATTACCCGTGTAACAAAACCCCACGCCCCAGCACATAGAAGAATCAGACTGTACAGAATTATTGCTGTTTGAGAGGAACCCTTGCCCACCTCCAGCTGCCCTTGCAGCTGCCTCCTGTGAAATCCAGGAACTCCTGGACCCAGGGCTGCCAGAAGAGTAGTAACTGCAGTAACCGTTCTGGGGCAGCGGAGCTGCGGGGGCTGCAGGCACAGGCTGTGCTCAGAGGGAAGGGAGCCCTGGGAGAAGTGGGAGCCCCAGGGAACTGCTCCTGCCCAGCACCTCTGCTGCAATGAAACAGTTCGTTGTGGGGATTGTGCTGGAGGCCCCGTGCCTCCCTTGGGGCTGGTGGCACCGCTCATGCAGCAGCCCTGATGCAAACAGCGGGTCCAAGCCTGGGCAGCTGCTAAAAGCCCAACCAGCTGTGCCTCAGATCCAGTGTCAGGCTGTGCCTCAGCCGTGTGCTGGCCACTTGTCCAAAGAGCCACCTCCCCGTGTGTGTGGCACAGGATGGAGATGCCCAGTCCCCGGTGACCACCCGCAGGGACCAGCCCCAGCCTGGCTGTGTTGCTCTGCTGGCGCGTCCCTGCCTGCTGCCCTCGGGGAAACGCAACGTGTGGGTTTTTTCTTTCTTCTCAAAGCACAACGTCCACCACAGAGATTTTTCTTGCTCTCTGACACAAATGCTGCTGAGTCTGGCTGTGAGCGGGTGCCCAGAGGGGCCCTCTGGGTCGGCAGCCGGTGCCACCCTCCGCTTGCTGCTTCTGGCCTGCGCTGTTGTGACCCATGTTACAACCATGTTACTCCACTCTGGGGAAGGGGGGATGCCCGAGGGCCCTGGGGCTGGTCCCAGCTGCTGCGGGACGGGGCGGTGGGTACGGGCAGGGCGCAGCGGCCGGGCACCATGGGTGCTGTCCCGCTGTCTGTCCCCTCACTCGCTGCCACCGCCCGGGTCCTGGCTGTAGTAGGGCTGGAAGAGCCGCTCATGGGCGCAGTCCCTCATGGCCCCGTGCGTGTGCAGCAGCAGCCGCGGGAAGCGGGAGGTGAAGTACCGCACGAAGCCGTCGGGGACGGAGCCCAGGGCCGCCTGGACGTCAGCCGGCAGCTCGTGGTAGTGATGCTTCTGCAGAAGAGAGCACAAGGTGAGCGGGGGCTGGCGTCAGGGGCACGGGGGCCGGGGAGCACGCACCTTGTTCCTCATGGCCCGCAGGAGGTCGCGCACAGAGCCCCCCTTGTAGGTGCGGAACTTCCTCAGGTCTGGGGAGAGTGGGAGAGACGCTGAGCGAGGGGAGACATGGCCAGAGCGAGGGGCACGGGGCTGCGGGTGCTGCCCCCACCCCAGCACAGCACAGCGAGCATGGCAGCCTGCGGCAAACCAGGGCTCTGCCCTCCCAGGGAAGGGCTGGCACGTTCACCCACCCTGATTTTTGGCCCCTGGGCACGAGCAGACGGGTCCTGCCCAGTAACAGGCCTGGGCTCACCTGTCTGCAGCGGGAGGGAGATGTGCATCCTCCAGTTGGTCCTCACCACCGCCCGCCCCCCCGCCTCCAGCGCCGACACGATGGGTCCTGCAGCCGGTTCCTTCTCGATGCGGTCGCTGACGTCCTGTGTGGCCAAAACGGGGATGGGGGGAACGGCACTGCTGCCCAGCACTGGGGAACAGAGCCAGGACCAAGCGAGGGACAGAGGGTTTGGCCCTGGCCCTGACCCAGGGACCCTTCACCCCCCCAGAAGTAGCTCAAAATGAGCACATTGACCCAAACACAGCTGTTCCCAGCACCTGTTTTTCATCGCACACCTACATTCAGCACACGCTCACCTGAAAGAACTGCAGCTGCTTCTCCTGACTCCAGAAAAAGGGATGCACGAGGATGGTGGGGGCTGTGGGCCGGCGCTGGGGCTCAGGGCTGAGCATCGCCACAATCAGCTCCCGCGCAACAACCTTGTCTGGCAGGTGAAAAAACACATTGGAGAAATAACCCCCGGAGAAGGGCCGGGAGCTGCGCCCCACGGCTCAGGGCTCCCCGTGGGGACAGGTCTCACCGTGAGCCTCCTCCTGCAGGCAGCTCAGCTGGTAGCAGCCCGACAAGATGTTGGCCTGGCGCCGCAGGCTGTCCCCAAACGCGTGCTGCCCTCCCGACAGCACGTAGTAGAAGATGCAGCCGGCGGAGAAGATGTCCACGGCGCAGGTCTGCAAAACAGAGAGGGAGATGGGACCTTGCAGCAAAGGGTGAGGAAGGTTTCACCTCCCGCAGTTTTCCATTCTTTTATTGAACATGAAGGGCTGAAGAGCACATGAGGCGGGGGGAGGCATCTGCAGTTCACTGACCGGGTTCTCCTTTGGGGCCTCCTGCAGCAGCTCGGGCGCGATCCAGCCCTCGGTGCCCAGGATGCCGGAGCGGAGGCTGAAGCTCTGTCGTCCCCCCTGAAGCTTCTTGCAGAGACCAAAGTCGGAGATGACGGCTCGGATCTGGCCGTGCCGATTCGGGATGGAGATGAGGATGTTACAGGGCTTCAAGTCCCGATGCACTGGGAGAGAGAGCACAGTGCCACCGGCCACTGCGGCAGCAGGGCTGGCACTGCCACCCGCACAGGGCTCTGCCTGCGCCCTGCTCGCTGCTGCCCCGACAGCTGCTGCCCGAACCCCAAGGGATGCTGCCCGAACCCCGCAGCCTGAACTGAGGGTGGGACCAGGACAAGACATACAACTTTCCTGCCCGTGTGCTGCCCTCCTGCCCTCTCACCGATGCTGAGGGAGTGGAGATGGGCCAGCCCGGCCGTGGTCTGACGCAGCACAGACACCGGGTCCAGGCCATGACGATTGAAGCTGGGGCTTTCCACATACTGGAACCACACAGATGTAAACAGAGATGAACTGATGTGCCCCTGGTTTACTGGGGCGAAAAGCAAAGGCTTAACAGGAGACTTCTCACTGGGCTGAGGGTGCCCAGAAGGGAATGGGGAACAACTGCCCCTGCCATCACCGAGGCTCGGAGCTGCCTTCTCCCTCCTGAGAAGGGAAATGGGCTGGACAACAAGGGCAGGGGCTCAACGGAGCCCCAAGAGGCTCCAAACATGGGAGCCGCTGGCTGCCAGCCCTGCCCCTGGGCACGCACAGCACGCTGCTCCCAACAGCACAGGCAGAACCCCGGGGACCGAGCTGCAAACACGGGCATGGGGACAGCTCAGATCAACCACCAGCCCCAGCAGCAGCCCCAGGACCGGGCTCACCTCCTGCAGCGTGGCGGAGCAGAGCTCGATGGCAATGTAGTGGAACTGCTTGTCCCTCTCGGTGCAGAAGTAGCGGACGACATGGGGATGCTCGTCCGACTCCCGCAGCAGCCGCACCTCACGGTCCACGAGATGGAAACACTCGGGCAGGAGGCGCTTCACGGCCACGTTCCGGCCATCAAACTGTCCCCTGCGCAAGGGTCGATGACGGTGTCCATGCACAGCACTGCCCAGCCGGAGCAGAGCCCAGCACAGGTCACCTGGGAGTGACACCCAGACTTGTCACAGCCACGGCACCCACCTGAAGACAAAGGTTCCTCCAGCTCCATGGCCCAGCACGTCCTTGGGATTAAAAGAAATTTTTCCAACTACAATTATGTCTGGTTCTGCATCTGCAGAGGAAGAGGAAGCCGGCCATCCTTCAGGCTGTGAGCCTTAGTCCTGTACGAAGGGCACCCTGTTCTTTAACCACCCAGCCCTTCCTTTGGTGCTGTTTACTCTTGCAATCAGTTTTGTGCCCATTTCTATCCAAGGGCAGCTCCTGCATCTCCGTCCACCCCAGCTGGGCTGCAGCCTCATCTGTGAGGCATCTGCTCCTGCTCTGGGTGACACCATCTGCAGACAGAGATCCCCACACACCTCACCCGTTCCCACGCGCACGCACCTTCAGCAGCTGCCGGCACAGCGGGATCCGTGCTGACCATTCCGTTAGTCAGGTCCTCCGGGTGGGCCGAGGGGCCGGAGCTCTGCGAGGGCCGCACCGCACTGCCCTGGCTCAGCCGTGGCTCCGCGGCCTCTGCGGGAATCCCCTCCCCGGAGTCCCGGCCTGGGAGCAGCATCTGCTGCTGCTGCTGCAGGAGCTGGAGCTGCTTCTCCAGCTGCCGCTGCTGCACCACCTGCTGCTGCTGCAGCTTCTGCAACAGAACCCAGGGAGCACTCAGCCCCTGTGCCCGGGGAGGCAGGGGCAGCGTGGGGCTGGGCACAACATGTGTCTGCACATCTGTCCCTGCACCTGGCAGTGAGCTGTGCAGCCCTCGGCTCCATCCCGCGGGGGTACGGGACACATGGCAGCTGTGCAGCTCGGTGCAGCCCCAGCACCATGTGCACTGCAAGGACAAGAACAAAGCAGTCCCTGGCCCTTGGGCGGTGGGTTTCTGCACGGGCAGCAGCCAGCACTCACCCTGAGCAGCAGGGCCAGGACTGTCCCCCCAAGCAGGGCCCAGGACTCACCCTGAGCAGCAGGGCCAGGACTGTCCCCCCGAGCAGGGCCCAGCACTCACCCTGAGCAGCAGGGCCAGGACTGTCCCCCCGAGCAGGGCCGTGCCCACAGCGGCCAGCAGCAGGTCCGCGGTGCCGGGTTCGGGGTACACCTCCAGCTGCTCCCCCGGCGCGGGCTCCGGAGGGGGCTGCCCCTTGCTGCGCACAGCCGGCTCCTCTGGGCTGCTCGGGGCCAGGAACTGCAACACATGCCCGGGACTGGGTGACGCCAGAGGTACAGACTGCTGGAACTCCCCCACTTCAGCCCTGTGGGCAGGACCCCCCTCCTCGTGCCACCCCACGCTGGGGACCCACTGCCCAGCCCCTGCAGGGACCCAGTGCTGCCCGAGGTCCCCAGCACAGAGGGGGAACCAGCAGCTCCAACACCCACATCATCAAACGCGGTCCTGGCAGGAGGACCCCGGGGAATGATGGTTTCCGTTGTCTTCCTCAGGTTCTCGGGGAAGGCTCGCAGCATTGTCGTGTGGACCACAGGAGGCAGCTCGTGGTGTCCTGCGGTGGAGAACAGACACGCCCATCAGTGGTGCTCTGGTCACAGCACCAGTCCCTCGTCCCCACAGCGCCACTGTGCCTGTGCCAGGCAGGGTGCGCCTGGACAGGGGGTGTCGCTTCTGATGGGAGGCACAGGAACCACCACAGTGACAACCTGCCGGCTCCGTCCTCTGCCCTCAGCACGTGGTAGGGTCTGACCCTGCTCCTCTGCGCCCCCCGCCATGGCCCTGAGACACCACCCAGATTTCCAAACATGCCAACAGCCATCACACCCGCGACAGCAATCACAGAGCAGGTTAATTAACCCAGCAGCTGCACGCAGGGCTCAGTGCGCAACGGCACAGCCAGCAGCACAGGGAACTGTGAGCTGGGCTTCAAAATGTCCCTCCTGGGGGGGACAAGAGTGGGCTGCAACCAGCCCTGAGTCACTGCAGCCCCCGAGGGTGAACCACAGACTCGGCCCCTCTCACCCAACTGTGCAGAGCAGCTGGGGCTGCCCCCCCTGGACACCCCGCGCATGAGGGTACAGGGGATGCCCGTGTCCCCAGGGTCCACACCTATGAGCAGCCACTGGTTGTGGGGCGAGGTGATGCTGCCCTGTGGGTACTTGACGTTGGTGCTGGGCGTGATCTCGCACTCCCCCGACTCTCTCATGGTTACATCGTCCGTGGTGGGGCCGTCGATCCTGGCCAGCGTGATGCCCTGTGGCTGGGGTCCGGCAGTTCCTGGAGCACCGTGCAGCCGGGACGTGCGCCTGCCACGGCGCAGCCCGCGCGGGGACAGCGGGGACACTCACCACCAGAGCCACGCTGCCATGGACCAGGGACGTCAAGGCGTAGAAGCCAGCTGCGTGCTTCCCCACGTAGAGCGCTGGCCTGCGAGGCAGGGACACGCGTCAGCCTTCCACCCGCCACGGCTCAGCGCGGCCGAGCACAAACAACGCAGCTGCCACTGGCTGCCGCAGCTACGGAGCCACGTACAGCAGCTGGGTCTTGGTGGCGGCGAAGTCCCTCACGGCCTGGTAGCTCCAGCGGAGGAGGGGGATGTCCTGCGAGTGGAAGGTCAGGAAGCGCAGGGTCTCCATGGCCAGGTTGAGGTGGGGGATGCGGCGCAGGCTGTCCTGGTGCCACACGTAGATGCCGACCACGGGCGAGCCGTAGTTCTGCGCCCACAGCACCTCCCCGCTCTCCTTGTCCAGTGTCACCACCAGCCCGTCCCCGCTCGAGGCGAAGTGAGCCATTTCTAGGCAGAGCCAGAGGGACGGGGCCATGCGGCTGTGCTGGCCAAGGGGCTTCGTCCCCCTCCGCGCTGCCACTGGCCAGGGGCTGTTCCCGGCTGCTCTGCTCCCACGAGCTGCAGCCGGCACAGCAGCCGCTTTCCCCAGCAATCGGCACAGCTGGCGCTGTCAGCCACGGCAGCGTCACCACAGGGTCCCCGCGCAGCCGGTGGCTCCCGCGGGCACTCACTGTAGGGGTACGACTCCTCACAGAGCGGCGCCGAGTAGTCGGAGAACGTGGCATTCCAGCGCAGCTCCCGCGACTTGGTGTCGTACATGGTGATGACGTACTCTGGGGACAGGAGCAGGGCACGAGGTCACTGCCCAGCGCCCCGTTCCTGGGACTGGAGGGACGAATGGGGAGCGGGACTGGCTTACGGGTACGGCCGATGTAGAGGAGGGGGCTTGACGGGCACAGACCATCCCAGGCCTCTGTCGAGAGAGTGGTCTGCTTCTCTCCTGACCTGGGGTCCACGATGAACCAGGTGTCCTGCTTCTTCCCTGAGAACAAAAATACATTCTTCCATCAGTCTCTGCAGCTCTGCTGTCTGTCCCCAAGAGCCACCCACCAGGCTTCCTCCCGTCCCCCCCCGACGTCCCCATCCCCGCTCGGCCTCTCCCCCGCCATGGGCTCCACGTACCGGTGTAGAGCACGCCGTCTGAGCTGCGGCACGGCGAGGACTGCACCAGCTCCGGGATGGTGAACGGGAGCTTCTGCAACACAGACGGCAGCGTGGGTGGGGGCAGGACAGCCCTGGGACGCCCTCCTCCTCCTCCTCGCTCAGCCCCAACACAGGGCGGGCTGGCGGGAAGGAAACGTCCGGCTGGGTTTGCTCCACACCGCTCAGCTGACACCTTCCTGGGGCCGCGGACAACCTGGAACAACTGGAGGCCCCCTGCTCGCCCCGTCCCCAGCCCAGTGAGCCCTGGGGCACAGGGGGATGCTCACAGCCCCACTGACCATCAAGCCTTCTTTGTTCTTTCCTCCCAGGATATAGAGGCTGCCGTCGTTGGGGTCTGGCAGGAACGCTGGCCTGGAAAGGAGAGAGGAGGGTGAAACGTGAGCTGCCCCGGGCACATGCCAAGGGCTGCAGAGGAGCCGCACTGCAGAAAACCCTTCAGAAGGTTGCTCCAGGGTGATTCACCACAGGGCTTAAAGTCTCCTGGAAACCTCCAGCCCTGGATTTGGGAGGAGACGATCCCCCTGGGTCAGCACCGTAACTCCATCTGCCGCCCTCGCCCCGCGGCCGCACTGGCCGGTGCCCTCCCACCCCGGGAGCTCTGCTCTCCTGCCTTCCCCTGCGCTTGCAGGGGGATTTCCTCAGTTCTCCCCTATTCTGTGCATGCTGGTGCTGAGAGCTTCCCATCTGCCTGCAGAAAGGCTGCAGTTCAGCAGCAGGGAGCAGCTATTCCTCATCCTCACGCAGGAAGTGCCAGCACAAAGGGCAGGTTCAAGGCAAAGCCACGGCTTCGGCCGGGGGTTCGTGTCTCCCCCTCTGTGCTGTGAATCTGCTGGTTTGTCAGGGCAGTCGGCACTGCCGAGAGCCTCCTGCACAGCCACCACTGCCAGCCCGGCAAGGGCACTCTGCCCAAGGGGACACTCACTCTGCCACATATACCGGCACCTGCAGAATGGGATCTGAAACAGAGAACGAAAGGCAGACGTCAGCGGCCGCTCCCCGCGAGCGGGACAGCGTGGCAGTGTTTACCCAGCGCTGCCGTGCCCAGCCCGCAGCGTATTTACATTTCAGACCCAGCACAGGCACTGCCGGCAGGGGGGTCTGGCCCCCCCAGCTGCTCCTCAGCGTCCACTGGCCTGGAGGAACCACTGGTCCAGAGCGGGACCAGCAGGAGCCCAGCTGGGGGTGCATCCCCAAAGCCGGGGACCAAGCTGCGAGCCAGCAGCCCCAGGACACCACGCACCATCCTTCAGGGTCCACTTGATGTCCCCCGTGCTCTTGCTCACTGCGTGCAGGTGTCCATCCAGAGTGGATACGAAGAGCAGGGTTTCTGGGACAGTCACAGCACTGGCTTTGAGGCACTGCGGACAGAAACACCTTCCTTAGAGAACAGAACCAGACTGGGGGATCAGGTCCTGGGGCTGTCCGATGTGCTCCGCAGCCCCCCACACCGCGCACACCACGGGGCAGAGCCCAAACGTCCCTTCTGGTCCCCAGTGATGCACAACTGGGAGGGAGAGTAATTTATTTCCTCGCACCAGTGTATTACATTTGCTTCTTCCTCCAGCTCCACCTGCACAGGACACCCACAGAACTGCACCTGCTGTGTTTTATAAATCTGCAGCAAGAAGCCCCATCACTGAGGTTGCAGCGCTCGCAGTGTGGCACCACCAGCAGCGTGCAGCACTCGCGGTCCCAGCTCCCGCAGCACTGGTCCCGTGCCACCAGTGCAGTCCCGACGCTGTTCCCAGCCACAACTCCTGGGTGCCTTTCTACGTGTGACACAAACAGCCCAGCCACCGGCTCCTTCCAGAAACAAACGAGTTGGGTGACTTTTCATGCCAGCAATGCAATTAATGGTCACCCTGGCCTTCAAAGCTACGGATTTCAGCTGCCCTGACGCCGAGGGAGTAATTGCAAGCTGACGCTGGGAAGAGAAGCTGCTGCTTCTGTGTGCAGTGTCCGTACAGCGAGTGCCAGCTTAGCCAGCGGCACACACGCCAGCCTCACCCCGTCAGCAAACAGGGACCAGCAAACAGCAAAGGGACCTGAAGGGGGAGGCCAGGTAGGGCTGGCTGGGCCACCCCGGTGCTGGGGAGCCAGCGCAACGCTGGGCTCGCTGCTGTGCCCAGACCGTGCCCGCACCTGAGCACGGGCCCGTCCGCAGAGCAGAACCTGATGCGGTGACAGACCAGCTGTGGTGCGGTGGGGCCAGGGAACACGTTCTCTCTCGAGTCACTGGAATTCCTCCAGCTCCCACAGCCCAGCAGCAGCTCCGACGGGTTTCAGGTCTCCTGCTTTCACGCTGTACCTCCTGCCAGGAGCACGCACCGGCTGCCTCCCAACACACCTCACACCCACCCCACTGCTTCGAGCCCTATTCTTTCGTTTGCCCTTCTTGCTTCATTTTTAAGTGAGGTCAGAGCGAGTTTCCCCGCTCTGGCTTTGACCAGAGTACATGGTGGAGCAGGCGGGGGGCGCGGCTGCTCCCATCACCTCTCCCAGCAGCGTGTGGCCACGCAGGCCAGCTTGCTGCCGCTGCGATGAGCTGGGCCAGCAGACACAGCTCTTGCGGTGTGGCCACCTGCACCAGGGAAACAGAACTGAGACCACTGAGCCCTCCAGCTGTCAGAGCTACAGCGGGTTCCGTGCTCGCAGATTCTGCTTTTCCCTCCCCCCGCAATGCTTTGCAATTTCTTCCATCTCTTCTGCAACTACTGTTTTGTTGGTGACAGGGCACTTGAACAAAGGCCTGGCTGCCCAGCCCGCTCCCCGCACACCATGGGCAGAACTGGCAGCACTGGGTGCCTGGGAGCTGCCACCTTCCCCTGTGCTCCCAGCCCAGGAGCGCAGCTGCTGTTCCCCAGCGGTGTCCGCGAGCCCTGGGCTCCCCAAGGCTCCCCCACGCCGGCCGGAGCTCCGCCACGGGCTCAGGGCACGTTGGCTCCCCCGGTGACAGAGGGGACAGCCAGAAACCCCGGAGCAGCACTGCTGAGCTCTGCCCAAAGCCGGCACGGTGCCCCCTGCTCGGAACGGCACCGGGAGCTGCCCCCGGCCCCATCGGGCAGCACCTGCCGGGCAGGAGCGGGCGGGAGGGGCCGAGCGCTCCTGGGGAAGGGGCCGCTGCTCTCAGCCCGGCCGGGCTGGGGCCGCTTTCCTGGGCGGAGGGAACAGCCCTGGGCGCTGGTGCGGCCCCTCCGCCGGGGCGAGCGGCGCCGGCCGCCGTCCCGCACCCGCCGACACCGAAACGTGCGGCCCCGGGACGCGCCNGCCCCGGGCGCAGCGGCGCGGCGGGGCCGCCCATGTCCCGGACATGCCGGGGCCGCGGCGCTGGGGCCGGGCCGGGCGCGCTTATCGCCGTGAGTCAGAGGGGCCGGGGCGGGTCCAGGATGCTGTTTCCTGCCCCTCGGCCCCCCCGCCGCTCCGCCGGTGTCCCGGCCCCTCGCGTTTCGCGTTCCCCGACCCTCGCGGGCACCGGCCCCGGCGCAGCAGCGGCTTCCACACCGCTCTGCGGAAAATCCCTCTCGCTGGTAACGCGGGACGGAGCGGGACGGCCCCCCCGGCCAGCGGCACCGGCACCAGGAGCAGCACCGGCCGGGTCCCCCCGGCCCCTCTGCGGCCCCAGACACAGCGAGCCCGTCACTCACCTCCAGATTCGCCCCAGGGGAGCGCAGGACAGAGCTGCTCACACAGGAGAAATTCCCGACAAGACAGACCGGGTGAAAGGATCCAGCTCCCCCCTCCATGAATTACACCCGTGCCCCTGCAGGTCGGGCACAGCTGGACATTCAACTGCACAAGAACCTGCCCATTTGTGCACATTAGGTGGACTAGAGATCACATTTTTGAACTTTATTTCAGTGATAACACTATTGAACTATTGTAGCCCATTTTTTTTTAAATGCCACCCAAGGAAACTCTTTAAAGCCGGAAACAAACACGAGCAGCATCTGTCCAGCGTTAAAAAGCCGAGTCCGCTGAGCACCTGTTCCTGGGGGCTGTTCCACAGCAGTGGGGCCTCTGACACAGCACCGAGCTGCCTGCACGTACAAATTACAGCGAGCATACTCAGCACAAGGACATCTGCAGTTACGAACAACATTAAACCCTGGGTTTGGAGGGGGAACTAAAAAATTGTCCTGTAATTCACAGCCTTTTTGTACAAAGCGACATACGCAGCAGGAAAGCCAACCCCTCGCCCTGGGACACAGGCACCGGTGGCAGCAGCGGTGACGAGCGCGGGTTCCTGTGGATTCCTCCTGCATCCATTTTCCTGCCAAGAAACAAACTACAAACCGTTTGCTAAAAGTTCTTCATGCGGTCGGAAGTAGATTTGTACATACAGAATGATGAAACACTCAAATGCAGAAATACTTAATTATCAAACTTTAATTCATAAGACTAATCTTACAGAATAAATCAATAAGATAACCAGTCAAGGTTACACTTAAAAAAATCCAGCAGTGCAAATCTAAGACTAAATACGTCATCTCCCCCTTCCCTGGAATAGGCAATAGATTATTTAAAAATACCATAATACATGGTACTTACATATTCCATTTAAAATAAATCTGCAGTGGACACACACATCTAAGACTTTTTTTTTTTTTTTTTAATATATAAAACCAAAGAATTAATTGCTTAGAATACAGATAAGACAAAGTGAACTTCCATGAGCCACAGAAAGCGAATCCTTGGCTATAAGGTAACACAGCCATATGTTTCATACGAGACTTGCGACAGCTCTCCTGGTCCCCATCCTCCCTCCCCTGTGACAAGGACATCAATGAACAAAACAAGGTGCTAACAATCCAATCCTAACGGTGCGAACGGCTGAAGTACAGAACTGAAAACAGAAACAGCTGCATTGGAAAAATCAAGTTCTGGAGGAATAAAAAGTAAACAGAGGAAGGACAGTCTGGAATCAAACCTTGTGAGCGGGTGCGGGGAGCGGGGGAACCACGGGGGAACCTCGGGGGAACCGCTTCTCCGGCCCTTGATGTGTGAGGGAGCAGATACACCTGCGTAAGTCCAGCATTCAGCACGTTGTCTCCATGTGTTACCAGTTACGATGTATTATTGCATATTAACAGTTCCTTATCTAGTTCTTTGTATTCAGGTCACTTTTTCATCATCATAACATCCTTATTTTAGTTACACATTTCTCATCAGCATCATGAATGGAAATTAATGATTTACTTTAATCTTAAACTTGATACAAAAAGCTTGTGGGTAATACAAGATTTCCATGCAAGATTCCATCTCCGCTCAAACCCACACAAGGTTTAGTGATGTACTTTGCATTCCCGATGCAACACTAACCCAGAACCGGTCACACTTGGGATGCACAGAGCAAAGGAAGGAACACTCGACTTGGGACAAGGAGAGGTGAAGAAACCCGGGGTGCGGGGAATGGGGAAGGACAAGGGACAGCACACGGGGACACCATGGGAGCGGGGCGCAGAGCTGTGGGGGGGGACGCTGCCCCGGCGCAGGAGCAGCAGCCCCACGGTGGGGGAAACACGGCGTTGTGCCGGGGAAACCCAGGTTTGCATTACGGGCATTTCAATCCCTGGCTGGTAAAGCCAGCAAAGCGCTCAGCACAACTTCACAACCCAGAACGTTCACAGGGAGTCACACGGATACACAACGGGGATCGATCTCCATTAACAGGACATCGTTGAATTGTCATTTAACTGAACGCATGGGAATCACCAGATAGAACCATAAACTTCCTACGGCAGATGACACGTTGGATCCCAAAGCAATCTTTATCAGCCTGCTTAAAGTATTGATTATATTTGCATTTTACTCACAACCCTTATGTCTTACTGTGGACTAACTGCCAAATTCCTCCACAGGGCCACTTGTGCTGAGTCTGCCCTGGAGACGACCACAGATCTCAGAGAGTAAAATCCCAAGCGAGGAGAGAGGCTGGAAACAGCTCCCGGTTAGGCAAGCCATGACACTACCCAGGTAAAGAGATGGGGTTTTCTTAGATGTTAATGATCATTAGTTAATGTCAGTAATTGCCTTGGGAAAACTGGTCTACACCAGAAGATACAAAACACCACAACATTCCAAAAGAGAAAGGATCTTAAAAGTGGGCTGTCAAGTTCAGTTGGAATATTCATTTCAAAGAACTCCCAAGAAACCTCCTATATTAAGCCAACAAACACCAATTAAAACGTTTTATGTAAGTATTACTTCCCTGTACTTTAATTCAGACTTTGCACTTAGAACAAAAAAATGAAACAATCTCATTTTTCAAATAAAACGCATCTTGAAAAGAAGCACCTAAATAGTATCACATCATCTTACAGTATTTTCTTCTCCATGTGTGAAACTGCTTTGTAACCCCCAGTTTTTATATTCAGTTTCTTCTGAGATGAGGTTTTGTACCTGGCTGCAGCAACCGTGCCCTTGGGAAGGGGCGGCGGGAAGGACAGACCCTGCGGCCCCCACCCGGTGGCACCGGCACCGCGCGGACAGGAGGGAACAGGAAACGAAAACGCAACACGAACGTTCGGACAGGCAGGTCCGAGCACGTCAAGTAGCAAGTGGAAGCTGGTAATCACAGAACCAACAAGACAGCAAGTTAAAGGTGACCCCAAGTGACAGGAAAGGCCAACGTCACCCGTTTTCTTTACCCTGTGGCATGTATTCTCCACCAGGTACTGAATCTTAAATTTAAGCCTTAGCAGCAGGATTGGCAATTAGAAATGTGATAGCTGCATTTAATTTGTAATTTTACCTCCAACTAACTGATGGAAGCCCCAGCCCCTGCAGCTCCTGCCCCCCCGCGTTATCTCAAACACGCTGCTGGGGGCTTGGACACAGAAATGAAAGGTCTCAGGCTACAAGAGTAACAAGCACAGCACTAGGCTATATGTAGGATATGAAACACCTTTAAATTTGGATTGCATGAATGTTCTAACTGAAAATACAACCCAAAAGTTGCTTATGTTGCTATCAAAAGTCTACAGGTAAATACGTAATATTAACACGTACCATAAAGTGAACACTTTGCCCGGTCTCCCAAATAAATGGTCATTTGGGAATCTGCACCTGCCGAGATTCAACTGGGCTGTATCAAGGAGAGCGAGAAATGGCCACGGAATCCATTAAGATCGGCTGTCCCTACAAGGCTGTTTCTCCTTGAGTTTCACAGAATGTTGAGCTACTTGCATTGCACAAAGTCAGGCCTACAGTGTTAAAAACAGAACAGCAGTCTGTTAGGCACAGGTTTAACACCGAGCAAGACTGATTCAGTCTGACTGCATGATACAATCTGTTCAGGGCGTGCACCTGTTCAGGACTGCAAGGTCCGTTCAGAAAACCTGAGAGAAATGGCACGTGAATGGCTGAGATGACACGCAGAGCGTCACAAACCGACGGCGAGGAGCGTGTGTCACACAGGACGGGATGCAAGAAGTTCCTGTAAACTTGAGCAAGAGGAAAAGCTGAAAGGTGATTTAAAATTCAAAAGATCGGTTGCTGGATAGATATTCTGAATTTGGTAAGATTCACTGAGTAAGATGACTATGAATCTTTAAATCCAGGTCACACAAGACTACTGCAGCTATTCAGGATCCAAAACGGCACCTGAGCTTCTCTCTCCCCCGCTCCCCACCCCGGACAAGGGAGGTCTCTGGTTCTTGTGCAGGGCCCTCGTGGGGAAGCGGCATCGCAGCAGCCGCACGGTGAGCGCCGCAGCGTGACCAGGAACGCGCTCCCGAGCCCGGCACGGGGCACAGCGGCAGTGGGAGGGCCAGGGCGGGCGGCACGGCCGGGACAGCGAGCAGCACCGGGCACTGCGGTCACAGAACAGCCGCAGTGGTTTCCACCTGCTCCAAGCATGCTACACCCAGCACCCACCCCAGCCTCCAGTACTGAAAACAAGGGCAGGGGGGAGAGAGAGAAAAAATAAAAAGAAGAAAAAAAGAAAGAAGCAGGGCATCTTTGGGTTAAAAAAAAAATAATAATTAGTTTTGCTACCAAAGAGTCAAACCTGAAATAAAAGGGCCAGCAGAATATGGCTTACTAAACATTGATTTTGCATACTGTTTATTTTTAAAAAATTGTTTCTGAAATTCTCAGTCACAACCAAGTAACTAAATTAAGTCTAACGCTTGTAACTGAAAGATTATGAAAATATTTTTGTTCAAACCATGTAAAAAATCCTCAATAATACATTGTAACATTTTCTTTTTAAAACTAAATTGGAAGATCAACTCTCAGCAGATTTAAGTGTATTACACACAATATTTTGCGAATTAAGATTTATTGATTTCCATTGTATTTGCTTTAAATATGGTTGAAGCTGACTGCAGAAAAGGGATGGTGAAACTTTTAAGTTAAAAGTAAACTAATGGTGAAAGAACATCACCTCTGGCTTCCATCAATGCCTCGTTTATCATATTTTATTAACAAGTTCCAGGACTATCACATCCAGGGACGGTGGAGGCCTCTCCCAGCAGTGTCCTTAGCTTTGTGTCATTTTCCTGTGCCAGAGGTGAGCGTGCTTTCAAAAATACTGCCACTTGCCCAGCACCGTGTCTTTGATTGCATCAACATATTGAGTTGGTACCCAATAGACCCAGTAGTAAGATGCTTCTGTTGGGCCCAGCTGAAACGCCTGCAAAGTTAAAAACGACAACATTTACCAACGGGAAACACAACGGCTGATACCAGCGGACAGATACAGCTCATCCCTAAAAATGACAAACCAGTCTCTTATTCCTACTGCTGCCTTCCAGCACTTGGTGCACACAGCATGTATCGGGTAAGCACTTAAAAAATCATTCCCCAGAGAAACAAGACTGCGAAGTGCCAGTTCAGATGATGAGCTCTTTCCTTCCACGATATCACAGCAGCAACAAAAGCTCTTGGCCATTTGAAGAACATGAGGAAACTATTCTGGAAGACAGAATCTGAAGTGTAACTTGAAAGAAACTACCACAATGCCAAACAGGAACTAAGACAATGACCATGTTGTCATGGTCACAGCATTTCACAGAGTTTTATATTTAGGCATAAGGTCCTGTTCCCAACTGCTGTCAGCACAAATAGCAGAGGAGCAGCAGGGCGTGCAGTAACCTCTGCCCCTGCTTCAGGGTAAGAGTTTATTGTAGCATATTCTGCAGAGGATATTTTCAAGTATTTGTACAAAGACTAGATCAGCACCCTCCTGCAGACAAGAACCTCCAAAAAGCCCACAGATTAAAAGAAACAGCCAATAATCCAGTAGAATTAGCACAGTTCTCTTCTTAAATGTGTAACTTTCCTAGACCAAATACCAGTTTTTCATAAAACTACATATGGAAAAAAAGTTACAGCATCAAACCACTGGTTTATTTTAACCTCCAGCAAGGCCTCTTGTTTATATAAACAGAAACTAGAAATTAAACTAGATACAGGAAAATACTACTAACATTAAAAAATCATGAGTTATGTTGTATCTTTACTGTTTTAACACTGTCACAAGACAGAAGATACGAAATAATGCTTAAGCACTTAATGTTGGTGTGAAATCACCCCAGGTTTCTATAATGCAAAGAGCAGATATTCAATAAGCCATCCAAAACGTGCCCTGTGACGCAGCCCACGGCGGCGCTCCCACCGCGCAGCACATGAGCGGTGCTGCTGCCACCTCCACCTGCTCCCCTCCCAAAGCCTCACTCTGGGTATTTGCATGAAGGAATTAGATGGGACATTATGAAAGTAGAGACTTTACTCACCATCATGTGATAATCCTCATGTCCTTCAATAGGTTCACTCACCACATTTTTAATGGACCCCATGGGTAACTTTTCTGTTCTCTCTACATTAAAATTGATCAAAGGATTATTTCTGAGGGATGAGGAAGCAGCATTTCAGATTCATTTCAAACACCACCTCACGGCTTCCAGCAGCTCCTCACGTCTGCAGGCTCCTCTCTGGGTGACGCTGGGCACCCGCTGCCGAGGAGACGTTTCCCACGTCCCACAGCCGAGCTTTCCAAGGAATCCACAACTGGATCACACAGTTCCTCGCATTTTACATCTCTGCATCACATTAAGTATGACAGTGTGCCCCACTCAGGCCTAAAGTGAGCGGGCGAGGGGAAACCCCTGCCTTTATTTAGTGTTTCCCACAGGAACTCCACTCAGACTGTGGGATTACTCACCATAATGAAACCTGGTCCAGGTGTGAGACTATTCGGGACTGAGTTCCAAGGATTAAACTAAGCTCTATGGAAATGACAAGGCTTAAAAAGCTGAATGAAGATAGGACGCTAAGGCTTTGAAAGCCTAGTCCTGGTTTTACCTTGAGGCAGCGTTCAGCTGTTACTGTAAAAGCACAGGGAAATGTTAATGAGCAAACGGGGAAAGAAATGAGAGAAACTGACAAAAAACATGAGTACAGTGACATGCCAGAGTAATGTCAGCCTGCCAGAGGCAAGCAACGTGAATAACAAAGTATGCGGTTCCTGGCAGATGTTTCTGTCTCAATTCTGTCCTCACTTCTTTCTGAAAACTTAACTTCAAGATTCTTCCTTTCAGTTCCAGCTTTCAGTGCCAGCTTAAAATTATCTCTTGGACACAGGACAAAGAAAACCATAAACACTCTACAAAGCAGAAACTGAACTACGAATTTCTCAGATATACCTAACTAATTTGTGTGACTAATTTGTGTGATCCAGAAAAAAAGCACCTACCTAAAAAATGCACACAGGGAGAAAAACATAGCGATGTGAAGACAAACATTCCCTACCTAAGCTGACTCCAAAACACCCCACTCAGACTCGCAACATTCACTTGTTGAGTAAAATCTTACTTTGCACTACTTCAGCATCCCGCAAATCAATTACTCTTCATGAGACCTCAGCAACAGACAAATCCGTATTATCAGTGTTGCTATGAAAATGACACTGAGCAAGTGAGAAACATCCACCTACAGTACAAAACTGTACAAACTGACCAGCCGAGCACAGGGGGTTGGGGGGAAGAAGCAGATTCAACTCTCCAGGACCAGCAAGAGAAAAACCACTTTAACACCCAGTCGGTTTTATTCCAGCCCTTACGGGGCGGCACCTGCCACGAGTTTCTCAGAGCAGGAAGGAGTTTTCCCCAACCACCGCCAGCAATCACGACTGTTCCCCAGGGAAGGGAGCTGCTGCTCAGTTAGAGAAGCAGGGAAACAGGTTACATGAAAAACAGCTGACTACAAGAATCAAATTTCACAGTTTAAACACTACTCTAGAACACTTCAGAAATACTAAACTTGAAACTCAGCTAGAAGATGAAGGAAGAGGATTAATTACCTAAATACTAATCATGTATTTAGAACACATTACCAATAACAAAAAGATCTGGCTGCCCAGCCTATAGAGGGAAAAGAACAATGTCTTGCTCCATCACCGCGCCCAAGAGAAAAATCACAGCAACTGATACTGATCGAGGTTTTAAAGCCAGAAAAAGCTTCCCAGTCAAGTCTGTCCTACAAGAGAAAGGTCAAAAACTTCTGAGATTTCTGCTTCCTTTGGCAGTAACACAGCAGCCGGAGGCGCCATCCCAAGCTAATATTAGGATCCAACGAGGTGACTGTCCCAGACAGTGAGCAAGCGCTGCTGCTGCTCTTGCTCATCACTACAACACTGTCCTGGTCACCGCGGAGGAGCTGGGCTGCCCTGGGGGTATCGGGGACACATTATCAGCACCAGCAGCTCCTCCTGGCACCGCTCGAGCCGTAAACTGATTCCTCTGCACAGCAACACACACCAGAGTTCCTGCAGCTGCACATCGCTGAAACAAGACACCTGGCTAATTTTGGTTGGAAGGACAGACAACGACAGAGATGCCAGAACTCTTGAGTTTTAATCCCGGTCTTAAGATTCCCTTTTGAGTCTTAGCCAAGTCATTGAGCCTTTGTACGATGTTGGCCCCAAACCAATGTTTATGAAAGTCTTTTTGAGATATGCCAGAAATGCCAAATATTATCGTTTACATTTGCGGCTATGAACAGCAGATTGGAACATTGTTTTACTGGCACAACTGAACTCAAGTTTTTCAAGAAAATAAGTAAAATATCAAGTAATATTCAATGATCTGGGAGAATGGCATTCAAGAAGAGGAAGCAAAATTTAGTTGTGAAGTATTACAACTCCAACATTATTCCCTAAACACCATTTAGACACACCAGAAGCTATTTCTAGGTCACACAACTCACCTACAGCCCAATTATCAATTACTCATCTCAGAGTTTGGGAGCTGCTCACCTTTTGTTCCAATCCATAGCTGGTCTTGCTCAAGTTTAAAGGTCAATCTGACTTTCCCCCCTGACTTGTTGTACATGCCCGATAACGGCACTGTTGGCAGCCGCTCCTACAAAGAGGCAACACAGTAAGTGATGGTGAGGGACTTGGACAGGAAAAGCTACATTCTCTTAACTTCTTAAACATAAGGATGACCCATCTTTCCAGTTTTCTGCTAAGGTAGCAAAGAACGATCGAACCAGCAAAGAAAGGTCTCGAACCACAAAAAAGTCTCTCTCTCCTGATTACAACGTCTCAAGTACTTATGTGCTTACCTGAACACCTTTAACAGAAGGCATCACATCATCGGGTTTTCCTTTATCCAATACTTTTCTGTGTTGCTACAATATAAAAAAATAAATTAGAATTTACAGAAACGCAAGAGAACTTTTCAATTTACTTCCAGCTGCACTCTTGACTTTATCCCGATAGCACCAAGAGACAGTTAAGGACTATTTATTGTCATTTATCACACAGGAAACAGTTAATTTTCCAAGTTAACTGAGCACGTTCTATGGCAGTCTAAAGAAATTCTAGAAATGAATAAAACCCCAATATAACGCAAAGGTTAACATCCCTTCCAGAATATACATATACATAACTATATATCTATCGAAATTTTTTAAAATCCTGAGTCCCACTTTACTACCGTGCATGCTGAATCACACAGCTGGCATCTGGCAAGACAGACTTAAAGTGAAGTGAATAGCAGAAAACCCTCCAAATCTGACAGCACAACGTATCCAAGGCAGCCACAGCCATGGATCAGAGCAGTGGTAACTAGAAAACCACGCTCATGGCTTGTTCGTGGCTGAGTACCTTTAAACAGCGATGGAACTTACAGTGAACTACACTAAATTCCATAAAAACAAAAGCATGTTTCGCAAAGTTCAACGATGCACTATTTTATTTTTAATCAAGTTTACTTTGAGGAAGGTATGGGGTTGGTAACACCTGGAGCTGAAAACCCTTTCTCAGCCCCACACCACAGCAGCACCATCACCAACCAAGCTGCGCTGTGCTCTGCTCGAGGAACATTCAACACCCACGTTCCCTTCAGGGCTAGGACGGCTGGAGGAACTGCTCTCATTGGCCATTTCAGTGGCAGCTTTTGGAGACCAAATTATTTTATGCCAATAAAAACTAATTATTTTTTTGATAGAAATAATCTAGATTGTGTTTGAGCTAACAACCATTAAATATTTCGGTTATTTACCCCTGTCTGAAACGGCAGGCTGTACCCAGCACCAGCGCTGCTGGGCAAAGCCCCAGGCTCTGCTACGCTCAACGTCTCCCTGTTGCTGGAACTCTGCACAGGACCCTTTTGTCGCTCAGCTGCAAGAAAATAAACCCCACCTGCTCTGAGGAGGAACATGACCCAAAGGTGACTGCAGAATAATGCAAGAGAAGCACGTAAATAACCGCGTTTGAATCATCAGTAACCTTTTGTCTGCAGAGCGGCTCCTTCTTATTTTCTTCAGCTTTGACCTCCTGTTGAGCAGCTTCTTTCGGTGTATTTACCGCTAAAACGTCATTGATAGTAGAGCCGACAACCATGATTTTGGCTCCGTTTGTCACCTTGATCTCCCGCAGGGTTTTCTCCTCGGGCAGCAGCCCCTTGAACATCACCTTCTGCATGGCGGGCGGGAGCCCTGCGGGGAACACGCGTTAGGGCGGCGGGCGGGGGCGGCGGGCAGGGCCGGGCGGGGGCCACACACCTGTGAGCGAGTGGATCTTCTGCTTCAGCTCGGCGCCCGTGCTGTCCAGGCAGAACTTCACGTCGTACTTGTTCTTGTTCCAGATGACCCGCAGCTCCACCAGCTCCCGCCCGCCCGCCGCGTCCCCGCCGTTGCTGACGGACGCGTCCGGGGGCTCCGGCCGCTCCTCGCCCTCCGGAGGCCGCCCCGCCGCCGGCGAGCCGCCCTCTCCGCCGCAGACCCGCGGCAGCTCCTCCGGCTCCATGCCCGGCTCCGCGGCACCTGCGGGAGCGGACAGGAAGAGCGCGGCCGGCGGGAGGGAGGGAGCGCGGCTGCCCCGGC
>VWYH01003119.1:507711-581384 GCA_013399365.1 Pampusana beccarii | reverse complement strand
GGTGCGGCGGCATGGCGCGCGCACTGCGCGACGCGGTGGCGGCGGGAGCGGGGCCGCGGGTGCGGTTCGGGCCCAGCCCCACAGGTGAACCCCGGCCCTCGCCTCCCGGGGGCTCCGCTGCGGGCGGGGGCGGGGCTTGGCGTTGGAAAACGTGAATTCAAACGGTTGGGGAGCGTGTGCCGGGACCGCGGCGGCGGTGCCTGTGCTGCCGGACACCCGCTCGCTGTGCGGGAGCTGCTGCTCCCCGGGCCGGGTTCGCCCTGTGGTGCGGAGATGAAAGACCCTGTGACGTGTGTGCGGCTGGTGACGTCATTCCAGCGGTGCGGGCGGCGGGTCGGTCACTTCCCGTGAAAAACCAGGAAAATGGCGTTTCCCCCCCCGTTCCCGGGGCATCCCCAGTGCCCGGGGGGCCGGGCGGTGTCCGCAGCGCGGGGTCCCCTCCGTGTGTCACAGCCCCTGCTCGCCACGAGTTAAAATCTCTTTATCGGGCCTTAATTATTATAATCTCCACTTTCCCCACCACAACAGGTTTTCTGCATTTGGGCGGCCTGCGGACTGCTTTATACAATTACATTTTTGCTAAAAAAAACCAAGGGACCTTTATTTTGAGAGTCGAGGACACAGATCAGAACCGGGTGGTGCCTGGAGCTGCAGAGGGAATCGAGGACATGCTAGAATGGGCAGGTACTCAGACACCTTTCATCTTTACTTGCTGAGAGATTCTCTTCTTTTTAGATATTAACAGTACCCAAATTGAGAGTATTTTTCACAATAGCAAGCTCTGCAATGTTTCAGATGATGAATTAGTTGAAATTAGTTATTTCTCCAGTAAGGCATCAGCACAGTCCTACTGGAAGCAGATTTTACAGCAGAGAGAACTGGTTAGGCTTGGCTCGGTTACCTAAGTGGCCCAACATGCAGTCCTAACAAAGATTGTGCACAAGGATGTGACGGGAAGGTCAGAAGTTGGAGCTCACAGACCTTGCTGTAAACTTCTAAATTGTTTCTGTGTGGAGTATTTGCTAAAAGAGATCTGGAGGTGTCTCTTTTCATTTTAATCCTTTGCTGTTTTTTGAGCTCAAGTGCTAAAAGTGAGGGCAATTTTAGAATACAGAATTATGATAAATTGAAGAGCCGCATCCCACAGGTGCTGCCATTAACGGGTTTGTAAGCTGTGAGGGACTGGGACTTTCACATTGATAATAAAATTTGGAGTAGGTGAAATAACTGGCCAAGGCCTCACTGTGTTTCTGTGGCGAGAGTGTCCTTTACAGTCAGAAGGGCGGACGCTACCTGGTGTGTGCACACCTGGCAGCATTTTGCTCTAAGTAGCATGTCAGAGCTGCTCAAGTGTTTACTGGGTTCTGGTGCGTTCTGCTTGTTGGTTCACACACACGGTTCTTTAGTGCTGGTGATGCTGGCTGCTGTTCGGCTCCTGAGTGCTCAGCTGGCTGCCCCGGAGCAGGAGCCGTCTCTGGGCACTCTCCAGAGCCTCACTGTTTGACCTGCGCTCTCTAAGTCCCATCACACGGATATTGCAGGTATTCCCCCGGATGAGAGCCCTCGCCGCGGCGGTTCCGTCGGGCCCTACCTGCAGTCGCACCGGCTCGAGCTGTACCGGAGTGCCAGCGAAGCGCTGCTGGAGAGTGGGGCCGCCTATCGCTGCTTCTGCAGCCCCCAGCGCCTGCAGCTGCTGAAGAAGGAGGCTTTGCGGAGCCAGCAGACCCCGCGGTAGGACTCCTTGGCCCCTGGGTGCTTCCCTTGGTGCTGCATGCTGGTAAAACCTCACAGGGTGCATGACAGTGGGACTGTAACCTCACTGCCCAAGAGAAACACCAGTGTAACCCTCGGGCTTAGGGCAGCAGCTCCAGAGATGAGGTGGTTTGACTGGACATGTATTGGGCAGGTTACAGCTAAAATTCAGGGATTGATTTAGAGATTTGAGAATGTGAAAATGGCTGATGGGGTTGGCCTGTGTTGAACTGAGACCTTCATTCTCCTTTCTCAAAGATATGACAACCGGTGCCGGCACCTGACGTCCGCAGAAGTGGCCGAGAAGCTGTCGCGGGGCCTGGACTGGGTGGTGCGGTTCCGCCTGGAGAAGGGCGTGCAGCCCTTTTGGGACCTGGTGTACGGCTGGAGCAGGCACGAGGTGGCAGACGTGGAGGGCGACCCGGTGATTCTCAAGGGGGACGGCTTCCCCACGTACCACCTGGCTAACGTGGTGGATGACCACCACATGGGCATCAGCCACGTCCTGCGGGGAACCGAGTGGCTGACGTCCACGTCCAAGCACCTCCTTCTGTACAGAGCCTTTGGCTGGGACCCCCCGCAGTTCGGCCACCTCCCGCTGCTGCTGAACAGGGACGGGGGCAAGCTGTCCAAGAGGCAGGGGGACATCTTCCTGGAGCGCTTTGCTCAGGATGGCTACCTGCCCGAGGCGCTGCTGGACATCATCACCAACTGCGGCTCTGGCTTCCCAGGTAAGCACAGGCTCAGTGCCGGACACTCTTCCATGCTGACTCTGGGGAAGGGGTGACGTTTATTTTAATGGCCAAGCACTTTGACAGTGTTTGAAGGGATGAGGAAGCAGGTGTCAGTCACCAAAATGCCACTAGGGCTCTGCAGAGCTCTGAAAGGCTGGGTGGTGTGCTGAGCAGTGGGAATCGTTCTGTGCAGCCATTCCCTTTGAGTCTGATGCTTCAGTGGGCTCCCATTTGGGAAAAGGTCATCTCAAGGTGAAGAAACTGCCTGAGAACTCTTGGGAAAACTTGGATTTTGTGGTTAATTATCACAGTGCTGTGTGTTACATCTGTTGCACTTCTTGTTTAACCTGAAAGACCATGAGAAGTTGAATCAACATCTCCCTTTGTTGCTCTTGCTGTATGGGGATCACAAATTAACTTGTGTTTCGGGAACTGTGCTGGGCAGTGAAACCTTCCTCGGGCAGTGGAGCCTCCCGGGTGTTGGTGCTTTTTGGCTGTTCGGGCTGTTCCACTTCTGCATTCCCAGTTCCTTGCCCAGCTCTCTGGAAGGGCAGCGTCCCTGCTGCGAGGTCATTCCTGTTTTCTGGGGTATGTCCCTGTTAACACCACGAAAAGTGTCTCTTCTGTGTCACTTCTTGGTGTGTGGCTGCCCCAGCCTGAGGCTCATCACAAAAAGCAGTGACACCAGATCCCGCGTGACAGTGCGTGTGTGTCATTCGCTTTTGGTTACTTTTCAGAGAAGCAGATGGGGAGGACTTTGGAGGAGCTGATCTCGCAGTTTGATATAGACAGAATTACATCCCATTCTGCCCTCTTGGATCTTGAACAACTGCCGGAATTCAACAGGTATAAATATCCATGGTAACTGTAAAATTAAGAATGTGTGCATCAGTGAGAATTTATTCCTAGCGCTTGGCTTTGTCTGGCGATTTTGTTTGTTGGATCAAGCATGGTCCCAGCGCAGCAGCTTTTTGGCTGTGATATAGTGAAATAGAAGTCTCTGCTCACAGCATCCTGTCTCCTCTCCTGCGCTCGGACATGGGCTTTGTGCTACGAAGATGCTGAAGGGTCTGGAGCACCTTTCTGATGAGGAGAGACTGAGAGAGCTGGGGCTGTTCAGCTGGAGAAGAGAAGCTGAGAGGGATGTGATCAATGGGATCAGTATCTCCAGGGTGGGTGTCAAAGGATGGACCAGACTCTGTTCAGTGGGACAGGGTGAGGGGCAGCGGGCACAGACTGAAACACAGGAGGGTCCATTGGAACATGAGGAGAAACTTCTGTGCTGGGAGGTGCCAGAGCCTGGCCCAAGCTGCCCAGAGTAGGTGTGGAGTCTCCTCCTCTGAGGCGTTCAAACCCGCCTGGACACATTCCTGTGCAATCTACTCTAGTTGTACCTGCGTTAGCAGGGGTTTGGACTAGATGATCTCCAGAGGTCCCTCCTAACCCAGACCATCCTGTGATTCTGTCATCTGCTGTGTGGTGAGGAGGATGCGGGGTCTGAAGTTTAGATCCAAAATAACATCTGAAAAGAGGCAGCACTTCCAGAGGGCACTTCTGCAAGTGCCCCCGTGTGCTGCTGAGTTCCCACATCTCTGCTGCGCTGCAGTAGCACCAAGGCTTTGTTGTAGCATCTGTCTGGGGTTTAACTGCTTTTCTAACAGTTTTAACTGGTGAATGTTGTAAGGTCAGGATAATTAGATCAAATCTAACTCAAAGCAGTCCAAAAGCAATTTTCTTCTTTGTTACAGGGTTCACCTCACCCGTCATATTGAGAATGAAGTGCTGCGACAGAAGCTGATCAGGGAGGTGCGGTTGCTGGTGGAGCAGGTCTATGGGGATCAACACGTGGATCCCGAGGTTCTAGAAAAGGAGTATGTGGAGCGAGTCCTCCTGCTGAGAAAAGTACGAGCAGTGGCAGCCCCGTGTCTTGTGGGATTCCTGGGTGACGACTCAGCCAAGTGCCAGCGCTGCTTTGATCTGATCCCGAGGCTCCGCAGCCTGCAAACAGCCGTCGCTGCCGGCTTCAGCGACCGAGTGCACGCTGCTCTGCCAAAACCCCGCAGTGTCGTTAGCCGACCGGTGGGGATGGGCATGGTGAATGTCCCGGCGGTCTCTGCAGAGTCGTGAGCTCGTCTGTACGCTGCTCAGCCCACAGAGAGCAGCCTCAGCAGAGGGAGGACGTGCCCCTGCTGTGGAGGCAAATCATGGAATTGAAGAATCATAGAATCATACTGGTTGGAAGAGACCCTCAAGATCGTTGAGTCCAACCATCACCTAACTCTGGCACTAACCCATGTCCCGTAAGGTTTTCTCAGCCGACCTCTGGTTGGTGCTCAGGCAGGGCTGTCAGCAGTGCTGGATCGGGGCAGCTGCAGCTTTGTCCAGAGGAGCGTTGCAAACCTCCCCGCCACACTTGCTGTGGTGGGTTGTGGCGGGAAGGTCCCCGCAGGGATGCGGCTCAGCGCCAGCACTGCTCACCAGGCAGCACACGGCGCTGCTGCTTGGCTGCTGCTCCAGCTTGGGAAGCAAAGTCAATCAACCTCTTTTCATTTGCCTAAATGTCAGCGATTCCCGTTTCCTTGAGCAGCGCGGAGCACAGGGCACTGGGGTGTCGGGTCCCTCTTTAACTTCTGTGGATCCAGGCAGGGTGTGTTTGCTCCCCACAGCTTAACCCTCGGCCGTGACAGCTCTGCTTTCTTTCTGCAGGGCCACATCAGCTTCCTGAAGAACCTGGTGTCGTCTAATTATTCTTACCTGTGGGTTAGGCCCTTGGTGTCCCGAGAGCAGCTACAGACTGTTTCTGCAGAAGTAGATAAAATAGGAAATCTAGTCTTAGGGTAAGTGTCTCTGCCCAGCGCTGTGCCCGCCCCAGAGGCAGCTGGCAGCCACTGAAGTCATTAGGTGTTTCTGGGGAGGAATCCTGTGTTTTGCGCATCCCCTGTAAGAGTGTTTTCTTTCCTAAAGGCTCATGACAAGGCAGGCGGGTGGTTTGACTATGGAGGAGTTGAACAAAGAGCTGAGAAACCTCCAGAAGCAAACCCAGGAGACAAAGTACAGTAATGTGATGAAGCTCCTTCGCTTGGCTCTCAGCGGGCAGCAGGTAAAAAATAACAATTCTGAGACTGGGACCTTCATTTCCTGTTTTTAAACACCTGTCTTCTCTCTGGTAGTAAGATACTGGTATTTGGACATCTTGCAAGAATTGACGTCAGTCTCTGTGAGGAGTGAATGTACCAATATACAGCAATTCTGAAGAAAAGGCTGTTCTGAAAGTTTCAGAAAGGCAGAAGTTGTCAAATTTTGAATATGCTGGTCACAAATCTGAAGTTAGAAAAACCTCTGGACCAGCTGTAGGGAGTGTTGGCAAGGCTGTAGGTTTTGGGCAAAACTGGGATTTTATGTGCAATCTGCTTTTACAAAGTCCAAAACCAAGTTTCACAAAAGTTCTGGAGAGCCTTTTCCTGGCTTAGGCTCTGGCATCGATCCTTCTGGGTCAGTTTAACCATTCTTAGTGTTTTACTTCAGGAGGAAAAAAAGCGCCAAACGGTTGTTTTGAGGTTGCTGACAAACCCCCTGGCCTCGGTCTAAGAACAATCTGATAGCTGATCCCTCTGTCGCTTCCGCTGTGGCTGAAAAGTGTGGGTTTCTGTTTGTACAACAACTCTGGTGTGTTTGCAGCACGGACCGAGCGTTGCTGAGATGATGGTGACCCTGGGACCCAAGGAGGTGTGTGGGAGGATACACAAGGCGCTCTCTAGCTGACCTGAGACAGACGCCGCCGACGCTGGGCCACGGACTCAGACGGTGCAGGCAGCACGTGTCCTTGTCCTAGACCTGTGTTTGCTGACCTCAGCGTGATCACCCGTGATCGGATGAACTGGTGTTAGCCCAGGCAGGTGTCACCGTGAAGTTCCCGAGTCTGTGTGTATCTGCGCTAGGCATCAACTGGTTTGTCTGGGAGAGGAACCCAATACAGAATTAGGTCCGTCCTTCTGCTTTCATCTCGTGCAAGGAGCCTCGTTTCCCCGTTGGGAGAAAGAGACTTTTATCAGTGTTTAAGTTCAGACCATGTGGACAGACAGTGATGCTGTTCCTGATACCAGCATGGCTCGACTGAAGCGATCGGTCTCTTTCTGGAGAGGCAATCAGAGTATCTACAGCTACGACTACACAGGGCGCCAACAAATACTGCGGGGAGGGTATTTTAAAATATATATAGATATGTAATATATGTATATTATAGCTGGGGCGCTCTTAGCTGCCCTGATGTCCTGCTGGGCTGGGTGAGCTGCTGGGAGAGGGGAACTCTCCTCCCTGTGCGCTGTGTCACACGTGTGGTTCTGCTAAAAGGATCCCTGACAAGGAGATCGGGGTGTTTTTTCCTCTTTTTGGATGACAACCTTTTAATTATTAAATCAACACGGTGACTTTTGATTCCGGTCTCGCCAGCGCCTGCTCCGCGCTCCAGCGAGGGGAGGAGCAGCCACGGGGTGGCGGTGCCAGGGGGGGTGTTCTACAGAGCCACCCCCCACGCCTACGGCAAATGCTTCCACACCACGAGAACTCACGTGGGCTCCCGGGGGGCGAGCGGCGCCACGCGAGGAGCCGCGGTGGGTGGATTTGCTTCCTGCTGGCGACGGGGTGCAGCGAGAGCCCATGGCCGGGGAGCTGGAGCGCTGGCTCAGTGAGTGGGGCCGGGGCTGGTTTTGCCGCTGGGCTGGGCTGTATGGGGTGTTGCCAGAGGTGAACGCCGTGGGTGTCCCGGCACGGCCGGGTTCGTGGCGCCGTCCCGCCCGTAAAGGCTTCTTCAGCAGTTTCTCGTGCTCCCTGCTGAAAGCGACATTGCACTGTTGCTGCTTTGAACACCTCAGTTTGTGACTGCGACTCTTTAAGAGTGTGTGCTCAGGACTATATTTTTAGGCAGTTTTTAGTACCAGCTGTTTCCTGCTCATCCTATATCTTCCATTTCTGCCTCTTGTACAGCAAGCCCTGAAGCAGCTGGTGGCACAGTGAGGTCTGAGCCGCTTCCTGCCTGTGCCGCTCGCTCGCCTCTCGTGCTCCAGCTGCTTTTCCTTATTTTATTTTTTCCCCTGTGTAAGATGAAGCCACTGACCCAAGTATCCCCGAGGAAAACTGGGAATGCATCCAGCGGTTCTGTGACCAGGTGAATGCTGACACGGACGGGTAAGGCAGACAGGCAGACAGAATCGGCAGCATTTGTGTTTCTTGGGAGCTCATGCATTGTCTCACTTTGCTTTGCCCTCCCCTCCCCAGCCCGTCACTCGCCCTGAGGCTCCTGGCACACAAAATCCAGTCCCCGCAGGAGCTGGAGGCTCTTCGGGCGCTCACGGTGAGTGCAGGGAGGCAGCAGTGACCTGGGGTAGGGTCGGTACCGCTGTCTGTCTCTTGGCCGTTTGTCCCTTTTAACTTCCCATGCCCGAGGAATGCAGAACGCAGGGTGTCACGATGAGTGACAGCTGCCGTTCCTCCGCACCTCGTTCTGCTGGGGTGTTTCGTGCTTTGCAGCACTCGCGGTTTGCCCTGAGTTTCCACCGCGGGGTCTGTAGCCCAGAAGTTGTTACTGATGGGTAGAACAGGGCAGACAGTGCTGGACATGCTGCTTAGGAAGGCTGGAGGAAGGAAAAATACATATTCTTGCTGCACAGCTTCCTCAGTATCTTGGGTTTGTGAATGCAGTGCCAGCAAGTTCCTAGATTCGGTATTGTAATGGCAAAGTTTTTAAAAATTCCCACGAGCTGTGTGTACAGTTTCTGTCTGGTGCTGGTTTGGTTCCTGCAGGTGCTTGAGACCTGTGTGAATAACTGCGGTGAAAGATTCCACAATGAAATCGCAAAATTCAGGTTTCTGAATGAGCTGATAAAAGTGCTTTCCCCAAAGGTAGGTGGTCCTGGTTATGCTGGGCATTGCAGGGGGGACACACTGTTTATTTCTCACTGAATGTGAAAATTTAGGACTAATCTCAGATAGAGAAATGTCCAACCAAACAAGAAAACCTCTTCTCTTGGCCCCAGGTTTGGTAAAGCTATTTCAGTGAGACAACAAAGTTTGAAGGGTATGTCACCACGTGTGTTTGTGGTTCTGACAGAACAGGGTTCATTTATGAGTTTGAAATGCCTGGTGCTTTGGAGGTTTGTGTGTGGCTTTCATCATTCTCCCTCATGTTTTTACAATACATTAAAGTGAGTGCTTGTAGGCAATAATGACAGAAATCAGAGAAAACACCCAGAAAAAAGACGATAACTTTCATTTCTAGTTTTGTTCAGTTTTTATTTGTCCTGGTCTGGGTGAGCCAGTGGCGCTATTTGCATTGCAGGCAGGTAAGGGAATTAAAGTCAAGCACAGAACTGTTTCACTAAAATGAAACAGCCCACTTTTGGGTTCGGGCTCAATAACTGTTCAGAGAAGTTTTGACGTTTTTTGATTGTCATAAAATATGTATGTAATAATCATACGCACAATGACATTCCTTGTATCTACAGCCACAGCTGTACACACCGTTTCCTATACCACAAGATACAGTTGACAACGCTGTGAATAAAGTGTTAGGAATCCATCTGCTGCTTGATCTCTGCACACAGGCAGCTTGAGGCAAGACCCGTATGTCGTATCTGGCACTAATTCTTTGGTTTTAATCATTTTTGTTTGTTTGTTTTTCAGTACTATGGGATTTGGTCTTCAGAAAAAGTCAAGTCAAGAGTCACAGAAGTAATATTCAGTTGGACAGTCTGGTTTCCTCAGGAAGTTAAAATCCGGGATGCTTATCAGATGCTCAAGAAACAAGGTTTAGTTCTGTTATTCCTGTTTCCTTTTTCGCCCGCGAGTCATGCGGCTGCAGACCACAGAGGTCTGCCCTCCACTCTGTGACTCAGCTTTTTAAAAATGTGTGCAAGAGAAAAGAGCAAAGGCTACATGTACAAGGCTGCTCGTGTATTTAAGGGTGTGTTAACTGTTCAAAACAGACTGAGCAAGAGCAGCCTTGTTGAGCCGGGCTCAGGCTGGGCTGTGCTGCACGGAGCAGCTCAGGACAAACCGGTGAGCGTCAGGGTCTGAACAAATGTTGTTATCTGTTCCAGGGGTTGTAAAAGAAGATCCCAAAGTGCCAGAAGACAAAATTTTACCCCCCCCTTCTCCCAGATCTCAGAATTCAATTTTTGACACAGACGAAGAGAAATCCAAGGTAAACCTGTGGGTTTTCATGCCTGCTCCCCCTCTGATTTGTACTGATGAGAAAACACAGTCGTATTGTGGGAGCCTTTGCTGTTTCAGATGGAGTATCTTCAGAATAATGCTAATACTTGTTGCTGCACAGCAGCTAAAGAATTGTTTGATACTTTGTCAGAAATTTTTGCTTAGTAATAAGTGAAATTTTTTTACATTAAAAACATCACTTTCTGTGAAACTTTCCCAGGGAGGGTTTCTCCGGGTCTTCCTACAGAACTTCCTAGAGAAGTTCTGCAAAGCCAGAGTTCCTGCCCCGAACAGTCTGTGCAGCAGCTGTAGAAGGCAGCGATATAATCTGGATTAGATCGTGGGACACGAGCCCACACGTTCCCAGGGTTACAGACGCGATGGCAGCAGCGGGTGCCCCTCGGTAGCCGCTCGTGTGCCGTGTGCCATGCCGGATGTCCCCTCACCGCGGTCCCGCTGTCCCGCAGCTGCTGGCACGGCTGTTGCGGAGCCGCCGCTCCGAGGACCTGCAGGCCGCCAACCGGCTGATCCAGAGCACCGTCCGACAGGTGGGAACGGCAGAGCCGCGGGCTCTGCGGCCGGGGGGGCGAGGCGGGACGTGGCAGTTCGGTTTTTGACAGTGGGTCCTCTGTACCTGGTCTCTGTGATGCTGCCCCAGAGCAGGGATGAATTTCAGTATTTGTTATTTGAAGTTACAGTGCGGGGTTGTTTTGTGTTGTTTCCCTAAAAGCTGCCATTGGCAGGCAGAGGGAATCCGCAGAGGCAGGAGCCTGCGTGGCGGGACGCTTCCACGCCGGGGATCCTGGCAGGAGCACAGCTTTAGTGATAGAAAGTCTCCAAAACCACACTCAGCTCCCAGGTGGAAAGAGGCCGCATCTGCCCAGAACTGCCTCTTTCTGCAGCGCGTGTTACCACGTCTGCTGTCATTGTGCACCTGAAAGGGCACCCCTGTTCTCTGCAGAAACAGGAGATTGGGTCTGGTTTAATGGAATCCCCACAGCAGTTCTGGGAGTGCGCTTCTGTGTGGCAGAACCCACCAACTCCCAGCTCTAATTTCGCGGCCTGACTTGTGCCTGTGCTGAAATGAATTCTCATGGACCAGCAGCCTGGGCAGGGGTTCCATCCTCCTCCTGGTCTGGGAGCTGTGGGGCAGCATGGACACTGGAGCTGCTGGGGGGCCAGTCCTTGTGCCCCCACTGCCTTGTGCCTCCTCTGCTGCAATAAGATATTAGTGGGAAGCAGCTGCCCAACAAGCGTGACACAGAGTGACTCAGCCAAGCACGTGCACGGGCTGTATCAGCCAAATCATCATCTGCTTTTATTTCAATTTTAATCAAAGGAACAAGAAAAGTCAGCTAAGGCATCCAGAAGAGCGAATGCCATCAGTGAAGTTTCCGAGAATGTTAAACGCATGGACAAATTACTGGAAAACTACAAGAGACAAGAATTATCCACATCTGACCAGGAGACCCTACAGGTAAATATGCCTTTTCCTGTGTAACAGGTTCTTCTGTCTGGCTGTGGCTGGGAGGGCCTCAGGTAGCAGGACTCAAAGGGCAGCACTGTGTACTCAGCTTCTGCCAGGGCAAGAGCACGGCCGCAGCAGAAAGAGTTTCCAACAACATGGATGGATAATGGTCCGTCCCACCAGTGTAACGGACACCGGGATGGAGCCGTGTCCTGCTCTGCTGCTTGGAGTTTCTGCCCAGTTCAGCTGCTCTTCGTGCGGTGTCTGACAGGGAAATGGTTCTTGTTCCAGCAGGGGTGGAACAGACGGAACCCCTGCGCCGGGCACGGCTCTGTGGGTGTGACAAGCTCTGACCAGAGAAGCACAAAGCTCTGGGTTCTTCAGCTTGTGCTCTGCTTTCTGTGATTCCCCTTTTTTCTGCCCAGAATTCCTGATCTGCTGCTGTTCATAACTATCAGTGAACTGAGGAAACAACTGAGCAAACATTTGATGTCACTAATAGGGCTGTCAGAATAGCTTTATGGTCTTAAATACCTGAAACTCCACTAGGATGCCAACCAGACTCTCAAAAAAACCCCTCAAACTTTAAACAAGTGAATTTGTGTAGGTAGGAGCTGTGGCTGTGTGTGACGGCACAGTCAGGAGTCAGCTGCTGTTGGGAGGGCAGCTGCTGTGCGTGGACATCCGTGGGCTGGGCCTGCGCAGAAAATGCATCTCCTAGAGGCAGCATTGCTTGTAGGTGGTCACAGAGACAGAGAAGTGCAAGTGTCTGGGGTCTCCTGAGCAATGACTTGAAACATTTCCTTCCACAGACTCTGTTTCAGCGCTGCGAGAAGCTCCGGCCGCTGCTCTTCCGCCTTGCCAGCGAGACAGCTGATGACGACGAGGCTCTAGGTAAGAGCCAATGCTGTCCTTGGGTTTCTGTTCTGAAGTGATGCCTTGCTGAATAGACATCTTAAACAGCAAACCTAAGAGCTCAGCTGTGCCTCAAACATCTCATTCATAGCCGTGAATGCTGGGGTTCTTCAGCTGCGCAGCCCTGGATTATAGACTCAGGTACACTCGGAGAACCCGCAGAGAACAATAAGGTGCACAGAGGTGGCAGGAACTGTCAGTGCTCTAGAGACGGGATCACGTTTCAAAGTGATCCCGGTAGATTAGAGGCCAGAAATCAGCAGATGGATGTGCGAAATGCTGCACTTCAGAAAGAGGAATGAAAAGCAGTCGGGAGCTGCAGGGAGGCTGTCCCACCAGCCCGTGCTCCAGGCAGGTCCATGGGTGCAGGGGACCTCCCTCAGGAGCAGTCTGGAGAGGCCGGGGATCTGACCCCCCTCCTAGAACATCAATATTTTGTTTCTTTTCTTGTTTCAGCTGAGATTCTGCAGGCCAACGACCAGCTCACGCAGGCGCTGGGGCGGCACAGGCGGGTGGTCGCTGGCCACGAACAAGGGGGTGGAGGCGGCTCAGTCCCCGGCCCCGCGGGGGCCGCAGGTACGAGCACCCTGCAGCGCTCGCGCTCTGCTCCCGCGTGTCGGGGGCCAGCGGCGTCCAGGAGGGAAGTGCTGCTCGGGGAGTAAATCTGGAGAAAACCCTGTAACACAGGAAAACTGTTATGTGACCTTTTATGTATGGTTGAGAGAAAATATTGCTGAAGTTCTTCACTGTGAGCCCTTCCAGGCGTGCCTGTGCCATAAACGTTCCGTTCCTTTCAGGAGGTTTCTCTCTAAGTCTCTGCTGTTCCCCCAGCGTGCCAGCCAGCCCCAAGGCGCACGAAGAGCTACGCCCTGATTGACTTCTCTGAGCTGGAAGCGACATCCCAGCCTCCTGCAGACCAGGTCGCAACCATCACCACCTCCCGGCATGGGAGCACAACCTCCACCTGTCTGCTCGAGGAGGATTTAACCTCCCTAGGTTTGTATGTGCAAGTCAGTGCAGTGTTACCCTGTGCTGTTTAATAAAGAGAGGAGAACTTAGACTTAATATTGGTCCTAAGGGAAATGAGACCCTTTTAGCTGGGGGAGTGTTGCAAGTTTTCAAGAATGTAGTTTCTTTGATGTTGTTAGACCATGGTGAAACTGCTGTTAGACAACAAAGGAAGGACCTGTGGAAACCCCTTGTTTTCTGTAACTGATCTGTGGCATTTTTGTGTCTTCCTTAGGTCTCAGCAACTCTCCTGTTGTACAGAAACCACCACCTGATTTTGGCTTAGCAGAGGTGAGTGATCCTCAGATACTTTAGTCTGTAAGGTTTAAAGGGCAAAAATCAGACATGATTCTTGATCTCGCTTTCTCTGGCAGCCTTTTTTTACACCACTCTATTCTGTGAGGAAACTGGAATCCTCCTGCAATGAATTTCACAGTTGCAGTTTGCAACCAGATTACTCATAATTATTTCTACTTTAAGTAGTGTGATTAAAAACGAGGTTCTTTTCAGTGCAACAAGTCTGATTTTTGCTGACATTCTACAGCATGAAGTGCCATGTTTTTCAGCTTGCTGTGCACAATGGCCACAGTGCAGTGGTGAGAGCAGTTGGAGCGCTGGGGCTGCAGGAGTCGCAGGGCCGGGCTGATCAGCTCCCTCCACCACTCAGCACCGAGACCTCCCTGTAAGCAAACTCCGCCTATACAGCCTGACTTTGGGGATGAGGATATAGTGTTTTACAGCATGGAGTTTTGGGAAAACCTTTCAACTACAACTGGTTAGGGATGGCAAGCTGTCCATCCCTGCTCCGGCTCTGAAGCAGCAGTTCTGTACCCGTTAATTTCACTTTGTGTAATTGCAAACTAAGACCTTCCGAGGGTTAGAAACTTGGGCAGACAAATCCCACCGCTTAGTAACAAGGTGACCTTGAGCTAAAGGAACAAAAACCTTACTTTGTAATAGCCTGTGACTCAAAGAACACCTTTCCCAGTGTTCTGCAGGCTGTGACAAAGTAGTTTCCAGGAAACCTAACAGTTTGTGAATGAAATTAAATCAATTAAATCTTCAGAGCAGGCAACCATTACGATACACTTGTCTAGTCTGCTGTAATGCAAGCCAGAAAAGTGTACTGGAGACTCCCAGCTTCTCGGGTTGTCTCTGAGCTAGAATTTAGTTAAATCTCACTGAGTAGAGCTCCAGAGAGACTGTGCGCAGGGAGAGCAGACTTCCAGAGCCCTGAAACGAAGTTTCATGATAGTAACAGAAATCAAAGTCTGCCTTAAAGAACTTGATACAGCAGCTTCTTCCATATAAAATAGAGGCAATTTTCAAATTTCTCAACAAGCCAGAGACTGTAAACTTGTACTTTCTTTACACCTAAAAGGGGTGAGGGATTTGGAACACAAATGGACACAGCAGAAGGTGGTATATACAGCGAAGCCTCCCCAGGTAACATAAGCTTTCTACGTGTTTTTCTTTCCAGGGATTTCTCACCAGTGAAGTTGCCCTTTGCAGATCCTCCAGCCAGCTCAACAGCAGACACTTCACTGTCCAGCCCTGGCCAGGAGCCGCAGCCTGCTGCCTCTTTGCATCCAGCTGTCCATGGCGCGTCTCTAGAAAACCTTTTTGTTCCTTTAATTTCAATTACACCGAGTAAGTGCAATGATTTCGGGGCCCCAGCTCTGCTTACTAGAGCTCCTCTGTGATTTTTGCAGAGGAACAAGACAAAGTAGCTTCATGCTATGTGGGTTGGCTGAACAAAAGAAATGGCTCTTCCGTGAAGGACTTGATGTATCTGAGAATTTGAGCATGTGCTGGGGACTGTGCCGTGGTCTGGATGGCTGGTGGTGACACCCATGTGAGGATTCACCACTCTGTGGTGACAGGAGGCCAAGTCTTGTACGTGCTGAAGAGTTATATTTTACTTTTCTCATCAAATCTGTTTTGGATTCATACCTGACATCTCTAACTGACTTAAAATCTGAGCTCTTAGTCTCCCTATCTCTAATTCAGACATTCAGGTTCCTTTATTTGCCTTAGGGGTAAAATGGAAATTCCAGGCAGGTGCTGTATGCTGCTTGGTCTGTGAGTTTGCTGGAGGAAGTAAAAGTCTGTACTCAGCTTTCCTTTTTGCTGTTCTTTATCCCACCCTTGCTGTTCTGCCCCCAGAAGGGAGGGGACTCCGTGCTTTGTTTCCATTCTCCTCTCGCCCCGGCAGGCAGTGTCTGCCCGCTGACCGTGTATGACCGGCACGGGTTCAAGGCCATGCTCCACTTCTCCGGAGAGCCGGCTCCTGGCCGCCCCGACGTGCTGGTGATGGTTCTGTCCATGCTGAGCACATCGGCTCAGCCAGTTAAGGACATCGCATTCCAGGCTGCGGTCCCAAAGGTGAGAAGCCTCTGACGAGTAGCAGAGAGCGGGACTACTCAGAAACATCCTGGGGAGAGAGAGGGTTTGCCATTTCTTGCTTAGGACTTGCCTTGCTCGTTGGAAATTGCACAGCTTGTGTTCTCTGGATGGTGAGTCTATTGCATAGTGGTGCCTGTTTCACAGGTTATGTATCTGGCCTTGAGACAACTGGACAGGGCTCCAGATGCGCTGCTTTAGCCTCCTGGGTACGGCTCTTGTTTTGCCCGGGTGTGTGCAGCACACAATTGTCTCTTGAGGAGGATCTGCCATTAGATGCAGGCTGTGGAAGGGCACACTTCTCACTGAATGACAAAATCTGGCTGAGTTATCTTTAACCAGCTCTGTGGCTTGGTAATGCTCCCAGCCCTTTTTCAGCATGGAGCAAAAAGCATTCCTCTTGTTTCCTCTTTCAGACCATGCAAATCAAGTTGCAGCCGCCATCGGGCTCTGAGCTGCCTGCCTTCAGCCCGCTCGTCCCCCCCGCTGTGGTGTCCCAGGTCCTGCTCCTTGCCAACCCCCACAAGGTACGTGCGGTGATGGGGTCGGTGATGGAGTTGGCTGGCGGAGCACTGGGACTGTCACTGCAGTGGGTGCCGTGCTCGTATGAAAAACGGGGAGATGCAGGAGAGGGACAGAGTGGTCTGGACTGTGCTGGGAAGACATTTTTCCCACTGAATCAGCTTTTTCAGAGGGCAATTCACCGCAGCAAGGCTGTGAGGGGCGAGGCTGAAGGGGCACAGCCCTCTGCCCCCAGGACGTGCCCCTCTCTGTTCTGTTCTGCCGCAGGATCCCGTCCGGCTGAGGTACCGACTGGCCTTCACGCGTGGTGTCCAGCCCTTCAGCGAGGTGGGAGAGCTCACCGGCTTCCCAGCCACGGCGCTCGGGGGCAGGAGCTGAGTTCAGCAGCTGGGACGTTGCCGTGTTGCCGTCGTGGCGGTGGGGAGGGACTGTGAGCCACCAGCACCGTCCTGGACTCCCCACCGGCCCCTTTCTGTGGGATCCGCCGTCTCTTCCCGCTGGTTGTGTGTGTCAGGATGATCTCCAGAGCTCCCGTCCCACCCCAGCCCTCTGTGGTTCTGTGACTGAGGGTGACTTGGCAGCTGCCACCCCGGCCCTTTGCTGGAGCTGCCACTGCCCCCAGGAGCCCAAGTGCTTCTTCCATCCAAGTGTTATAAATGAAATTCACTACCACCGAATTTAACAGCAACTTTCTTTTATTGTGTTCATTGATGGGAAATAAGCAAGCAGTGCTGGGTGCGCGGGGCAGTCTCCGCTCCACCAACACGCGCACACACAGTACAAGCCTTTTGCCTTTTTTATACAATATACAATATACATATTCACGTGCAGGGGTCTTAGACACGCCCCTAATGATTTGTTACCTCCTTACAAACAAATGGTGCCTCAGACCCCCCTCTGGTGATTTGTTGCCTCCTTATTAACACGAATCATAACCTGCATCCTCACACAAGTGTTTCCTGCCGCTTTCTCAGCCAGTTTTCCCTCTCTCCTTTACGTTTTATTTTTGAATTAAAACAAACCAACCAACCCTGTACCACCGCTTGGCAGCAGAGCGGCTCTGGTGTTCCGGGGCCGCCTGCCCTGTGCTGTGAGCGGGGAAGAACGGGGGCAGCGGGGCTGGAAAGGGGGGGGGGGCGGGGTCGGTACGGGTGTGCTGGGGAGCGAACGGCCGAGCAGCCCCGGCCCCGCCGCTCGTCCGGCTCCATTCTGCGGGCCCCGGGGCTCCGCTCCCCGCCGGGGAGCCGGGCTGAGCCCCCTCTCGGGCCGGGCTTTGTTAGATCCCCGCCGGCAGAACGTCCTGCGGCGCTTCTGGCCGCTCCGGGGGGCAGGACCCGGGATCTCGGTCCTGCGGGGGCCGCCGAGCGGTACGGTGGCCGGCAGGGGCCGCCGAGCGGTACGGTGGCCGGCAGGGGCCGCCGAGCGGTACGGTGGCCGGCAGGGGCCTGGCGCCGCACTTCCCGCTGCGCTTCTCGGTGCGTGGCGGGGCCGCGGCTGAGGCCGGTTCGCCCCCGCGGGTGCCTGGGCGGGCCCGGAGGCGGCGATGGATTTCTCGCGGTTCCTGTCGGATGACTTCGAGGTGAAGGGCTGGGTGAACGCGGCGTTCCGGGCCGTGCAGCAGGACGCCCCGGGGAAGGTGGACGCTCACGCCGCCACGCTGGTCATGAAGCTGCAGCTGTTCATCCAGGAGGTGAACAACGCCGTGGAGGGTGAGGGACCGCGGCCCGGCCCGGCCCGGCGAGCTCCGCGTTGCGTTTCTTCCCCAAAGGGCTGTGGGCATTGAGACAGGCTGCCCAGGGCAGTGGTGGAGTCACTATCCCTGGAGGGTTGAACAGACAGAGATGAGGTTCTCAGGTGTAGGAAACGATTATTTTGCAAATATAATAGGGCTAGGCAAGATCTCTCAGCAAAGCATATTTTAATAACGATTTTGCAAGACCGGGTGTTCTTCCTAAAGGTAGGCACACCTAATAGGTCAAAAAGCCCCTGCTTATATCCCCCCAAAATCCCGGCCGCAATTTCCCTCCCCTGCTCCCCACTGGTTGGGTAGTTCAGGGTTTACAGACTGCCCTGACGCATAACCTTCCCCTTATCAATCTATTTAAGATACGGATTCCTGGTACTTTGGCTACACTTCCCCCTAAATTAACTTGTGAATAAAGGTCTCAGTATGTATATAGGTATCGGTATATATTCCGGGAAGAGACTGTGGTTTACATTAAGAATTCATAGTCTAATGTCTCTTGGTCCTTCCCCCCTGCTGGGCTCAGGTGCCAGGTCCTCAGTTATGTAAAAACAACAGTTCTTTGTTAAATGTTCCTTACATCAGGGCCAGGGGTGGGGGAACAGTTGGACTCCATGATCCTGAGTGTCTTTTCCAACCAAAATGATTCTATGATTCTGTGAGAAAGCACATATTTAAATTTAAAAGTTATAGCTAAAGTTTTGGTTTTCACTGGTTTTCTTATGAAGTATGGAAGATTATACAAGTTTATTGAAAAACTCTTTCTTCCCTGCAAGGGTTCTCAGGCCCTCACTGTCCCGCTTGGTGTTTCTGCAGAAACCAGCCACCAGGCTCTCCAGAACATGCCCCGCGTCCTGCGGGAGGTGGAGGCCTTGAAACAGGAGGCAACGTTCCTGAAGGAGCAAATGATCCTTGTTAAAGAAGATATCAAGAAATTTGAACAAGACACAGCTCAGTCAATGCAGGCAGGTTCTTGTCTTGCTTTGTGTCTATTCGCAACTTGTGAAATTCTAAAGTTTCCAGACTTGTTCAAATTAAACAGCCGTGTGATCTCAAGATAGACAAAAACGCTTCTTTTAACATTAATAGTAGGAAAGTGGGTGTGACACGGAGCAGTGCAATCTGCATTTCCATCGAAACAGCTCATCATGTTTTAGTTCAGACAGTTACCTGGGACACCGATTTCTGCCCAGATTCCTGTCTGTTGGTAGTTCGGGCATGTAGGATTTTTCAGGCAAAGTGGATGCTAGAAGTGCAAATCCAGAATTCAAACTAACCCTTTGTTGTTTGATGTTGGAAATTGATTTAGCATCTCAAGCTCTTTCAGCCAGCTCCCTCCTCTTTGCAATGGGCATGATCATTCCACCCATTTTTTAAAATCAAACCAACAATAACTCCAGTAATACAAGTATCTGTGGCACCTGTCTTTAATTTTGATGGGCAGTGTTACTTTTTTTTTCCTTCAGGTCCTGGTAGAGATTGACCGAGTGAAATCCAGAATGCAGTTGGCTGCTGAGTCGCTTCAGGAAGCAGACAAATGGAGCACGTTAAGTGCAGACATCGAAGAGACTCTTAAAACACAGGTAGATCCCCCATTATTCCTTCTGTTCTTTGTGCCTTCAGCTGTCCAAGGAAACTGTGTTTAAAAGTAGGATTTTCAAGTAGCTTTGAAACAAGTACCTGCTTGGAAATGGTCATTTTGAAGCTGGTAGTAATGCTTTCTAAGGTCACATTTGGTAACGGGGTCGCCGTTCCCTCGTGCAGGACGTGTCTGTGATTTCGGCCAAGCTGACGAGCATGCAGAGCAGCCTGGCCATGCTGGTGGACACGCCGGACTACTCGGAGAAGTGCGTGCACCTGGAGGCGCTGAAGAACCGGCTGGAGGCCATGGCCAGCCCCCAGATCGTCGCTGCCTTCAACTCCCAGGCTGTAGGTCAGTGAGTCTCAGCGTCGTTTCCTATCAGTGCAAAATTTTCTTTAAAAAGTAAAATGTTGTTTGGATGGAGAGTTTATGTCCTGAAGGCTCCTGGCGCTGGGTTTTGGGCTTTTTCTGGTGGAGCCGGATGCCGTGACACGTTCTGTGCTCTGCAGCTGCTTGTGGTCCAGCACGTCTTTGATTCTCCTGCAGCTTGGCGAACGTGTGGCCGCGGTGGGAAACAGAGAAAGTGGGGCTGGTTTGGTGGGCAGTGTCGGTGTGTGGGATGGGGCTGCGGAGGCAGGGCGGCCCAGCTGTCAGAGGTCAGTTGATCACAGGAGCACTCCAAACAGGCAGCGCTGCTCAGGTGAGCAGAAGACCTCTGGTTTTGCATTATCATAGCGCTACTGGGCTACAGCTTGATGTCGTAATCACTAAGGGAATTTGTTTGGAAATGTTCTAACTCCTTACTACCTTGTAAATGTTGTTTTATAAACTCTCCTTTAGAAGATTTGATTGTTTGGACTGTTCGTTGTGCTCCTCCTTCCAACTCCCACTGTGAGCGCTTCTGAGAAACGCCTGCTCCAGGTGTCACCTCCGTCCCTGCACCCCAGGTCCCGGCGGGTGCTCCTGCTGCACAGCTCGGGGACAGGCAAGGCGAGCGCAGTGTGACCGTGGGCAGCGCGGAGCGGAGGAGGGATGCAACGCTGCGTGCTGTGCTCCTAACAAACATGCTTCATCCTTTGCATAGACATCTCCTCTCTCCCATTCCTCTGCTGGCTTTTCTTTGCAAAGCATCCTCTCTTCTGGAGCTGTGCTCATCACCTTCCCAGGAGGTCCCATGCCTTCTTTGCTGCTGTTGCAGTGCATTACCCTTTACAGACAAATTCAAGAGAAAGGATGACGTTTTGGAATATTTTCTCTGCTTAGGATGAAAGCACATTGAATATTCATATGCTTTGTGAGTTCTCCACCATAGGTGCAAGAAAGCTGCTGGCAGCCACGGTGCTGCTGCAAGGTCCTTTGCTCAGCCTCGCTACTCAGAATTATTCACTTGGAGCACTGTTCGTGTTCTCTTTCAGAGTCTGTTCTGGGCATGTGGAGACATGGGCTTTTTTCCCATTGAAGAGATTTTCTCTGTTTACTGTGGACTCATGTTTTTTTTCTGCAGTGCAGCTGCTATAAATGTAACACAACTCAGTGAACGTGTCCCCAGGGAGTCTGTACGCTGTGACTTCCACAGCTGAAAAGCACCTCAGGTTACGGAGTGTTCTGCTTTATCTGCCTTCTGGGCCCTGTTTGGAAAACAAGGTCTATTTCTAACTCATTTCTCTAACCCCAGATGTGTTTTGTGGACAGAACTATAGTCATACAGTACAAAACAGACTTCTGAGGAACTCAGATTCGAAAGGTTTGTGTCAGAGCACACCGGAGGCAGCTGGTGTGGGTGTCAGTGTGAAGAGCTCTGACAGCACAGCCGAGGACTTTGTGAGGTGTGTTCTGGTTCTGTAGAGAGCAGCTTGTTTCTGGAAAATGATTATTTCCTTCTAGGAAATGCTCTGGTTTTAGCTGTCTTTAATACTAGATTCATTTGCTGGTTAAGAAGTTAAATTTAAGAAGTTACATTCATTCCTCATGTCTACCTGTTCTTATTTGAGTGTGGTTTTTAGGCAGTTCTGCTCCTGTTTGAGAAGATAAGCGAACAAAAGGTGAAAGCATGTCTTTCTGTACAGGTTATTGTGCGTACCTCCTCCAAATAAGAATTTTCTTGCTCAGACTGATGTCTCAACCTCTGTAACTGCTTATGATTTTGTTTTGTTTAGATCAGGCAAAAACGTTTGTTAAAGTCTTCACTGAAATCGATCGGATGCCCCAGCTTCTTGCTTATTATTATAAATGTCACAAGGTAAGTATTTTGATATGGCAGAATAAACATGTGAGTCTTTGTGTGGTGTGGGCTGTAGGTGGGGCTGCTGCATCACATATTGTACCTTTCCCATTTGAAGGAAGATGGAACCTGTTCTTTCCCTGTTTGTTTCTCTTTCTGGCTCTGAGCAGCTTTGGTTACTCCCCGTGTTTCAGGAGTAATTGTCCATTCAGGGCTTTGTGTTCCTTCCTGCAACAGACACAGGATATGTGTGTTCTGCTGGATTTCTCTGTGCTTTGTAGTTTTGCTTTGCTTTTCTTGGATATGACTATGTCAGTAATAACTTTATTGCTGCAACTTGCCAGCTGCTGACTTCTGTAAACTCTTTTCAGGTAAGATTAAAAGTTGGAATTCCAGACAGTTCTGTAGCCATAACCTGATCCTCAAAAGTTCTCTCATGACTGTGACTTTTGAGGATTAAGTTCAGGGCTGGGGCTTGCCAAGTATTTCAACTATTATGTTAGGGTATCAGTTACAGTCTCATTTTATGAGTAAAATGCCAATGTTAATTAAATCTTTGAATCAACTAAGAAGCCTCTAGCTTCATGCTGAAAGTCACTTCCTTCTGTGGTGCTGAATTATAGCAGCATGTTATGCTGAAATCTGCAGAGAGAGAGGAGCCAGGGTGGGCATTGTGCTTTAGCAAAAGTGCTTTGCACGGGGAGTTCTGGGTGTGAAATAACAAAAGCTGGATCTGTAGACTGTCACTTCTCTTAGGATGGTTCTTGTTGCCCCGCAGGTGCAGCTGGTGGCCGCGTGGCAGGACCTTTGCCAAAGTGACTTTAGCTTGGATCGGCAGCTGACGGAGCTGTACGACACGCTGCTGGGGACCTGGCACTCGCAGCTCCAGTGGGCAGCGCAGGTGCGGTGACGGTTTGGGGTTTGTCCACGGGTGGGAGAGGACGAGGTTGAACGCACTCTTGGCTCTCAGATGGTGCTTGCTCGGTTGTGCTCTGTGCTGTCTCCGTGCAGGACAGGCCTGCGACCTGCCTGCTGGTTCTTGCCCAGCTCTTAGACAAGATTTGATCTCTGGTGTTCTACCGACAGCAAGGTTGTTGTGTTATTGACATTCAAGCTGCTCTATCAGGTTCATCTGTATCTTAAGTTAAATCTAATTTCTTGGTGTTGCAAATGTATTCTGTTGCAAGGCATTTGAAATGCCTGGATTGCTTTATCACTTGGCCCAGAGGAGCCCTCAAGGTCGTATTGGACTGATCCGTGTCACCGTGTAAGATATCTAGGGTTCTGCTATCACCCGCTGGAGTCTGGGTGCTTGTTTTTTCTGCCAAGAATAATGTGGGATCCAAAAAAAGTTATTGTCCTTTAGTGAAATGAAGAAATAAGTTCATATTTTTGAGCCTGTAGGAGTTTTTCATCCATGAAGGGTAAGAGATGCTTATCTTTGTGTTATGAAGCCCGGTGCAACTGCTCGGCCTGCACTGCAAAGGAGCTCAGTGTTTCCTTGAAATGTATTTTTTCTGCCCCATGATTCAATGTGACTTACGGGTCAGATGTCAGTTTACGTTTTAGCAGATACTCTTTGAACTGGGGATTGAGAGAGAGAAATGGCACATGGGGCAAAGCTCTTGTCACTCAGTCTCCTGAGCTGCTTCTGTTTTCTGAAGAATTCTTGGCCGTTTTTCATGCTGTTCATTATCCATGGTGACCTTGCTGCGGGAGACTTGCGGTGATCCCAGCTTCCAAACCAAATGGGCAAGAATAGCTGACAAAAGAGTCACAATAAAAGGCTGTAATGCATTTTGTGCTAGTGGAGTTGAGGATGGTGCATGTAAATAAAAGTTCTGAGCTGATTTCAGTCTTTCTAGCCTTTCCATTACTGACTTCTGCCTGTCTGACTGGTGATTTGGCTGGTGACACAGTACTATTTCTTCATGTTTTACCAGTCTGCTTTTTCCCAACATCTCTGTGTAAACCACGTGCTCTGTTTTCAAATGCCCTTTTCTGCCAGGTGGTTTTTTGAATTACTACGGTGCCACTGTGCTGCTGAATGCAGTTTTTGACCTGTGCCTACATTGTGGTTTCTTGGTTGCTGTATTCAGAGCACATTTTCAATGGTATAATACGTATTTACACTGACTTTAGTACTCAGCTGTCCTGTGTGCTGGGCCAGCGAGGTTCTTGCAGTCAGACCAGGCCTCTCATGGGTTTTTTACCCCTTGAGAGGTTTTTCAAATTTGTTTTCATTCCCTTTGAGTTGAGAGCTCACATCATCTGAGGAATCTGTGACCTGTTAGTGCACAAAATGTCGTCTTCTTGATCTGTGTATTGCTGTCTCTCACCAATAGATAATTTTATATGCGTTCTTTAACAGAAAGAAGCACACACCCCGCACGTTTTTCTGCCCTGGCTGTGAAACCTCTAGGCCGGCTGCTGCTGTTTGCCCAGCTCTGTGCCCGGCTGTGCAGCCCGGCTCTGCTGGCAGTGTTTGCAGACCTGTGGGTTCTGCATCGTCTGTCTTTCCCTGTCAGGAGCTCTCTGGTAGCTGCTGCTGCCTGTTGCGTTCCTCTGAGATAACGTGCTTGTGCTAACAGCTTTTCTGTGACCACAGGTTTTCAAGAACCCCCATGAGGTGGTGACTGTGCTGTTGATCCAGACGCTGGGCGCGCTGGTGCCGTCCATCCCCGTCTGCCTGGGCACCGCCATGGAGAGGACGGGCCGGGACGCCAGGCTGAACAAGCTGCTGGAGCTCTACGATGCCACCGTCCACTTCGCCAAAGGGCTGGAAGTGGCGATGCTGCCAAACCTGAGTAAGGGTCTTGCGCTGCATTTTGTCTTTCTGTTCTGCCAACTCTTTGGTAAAGTTTCGTCGTCAGATGTTGCGTAGTTTTACATGCAGGGAGGGATTTTATCTTCTATGATGTTGACTAGTTACATGGCATTTGCAACTTTGTGTGTGTGTGTATTTATATATCTTAACACTAAAGATATTGACACAATACTGAATGAGTTTACTGAAGCAGACCTGTTCTGAGCAGGCTTACTGTCTTGGGTAAATAACATGTAGCACTTTTTCTTTTACAAGCATTAGTATTTCTTCTGTGTAACGGACGAGGAAATGTCTCGGGTAAGCTGTCTGTGAAACCCATTGCGAAAGATCACAAAGCATAAAAGTCAAGGAGTTTCCTGGAATTAAGTCACACCTTACTGAACAAGAGAAAACCTGCTTGAAAGCTGCATCCATTGGATTCTTGGTTTTTGTTTTGTTGCTGCTGGCTTATGTTTTAATCAAAGTAAAATGCAGGGCCAAATATTATTTGTGAACTGTCAGTAGTTTATTCCCTAGCAGCATCCTCAGCGTTTAATTTGAAGTCTGACCTGTGCTTTCCTTACCCTGTGATGTTTGTCATCTCATTTTGGTCATGACTTGGCAAGTAATTCCCACAAACCACAAAGTGGTGTGGTGCTGTGTTTACATAGGTTTGTGCCTGACTTGAGCTGTTGGCTATTTATAGTCCTTATTCAGCTGGTAGGGCCCCTTCAAAGGCCAGGTATGGGAAAATCCTAAATTAAAGCTAATGGAGCATTCCTAATGCTGTGTTTCCTCTGTTTCATTCCTCATAACATTGTCTTGAGCTATTTAAACTGTTTCTCACTTGGTCATGTAAATTATGATTACTGGGCAATTGCAGGGAGTATGACTGTCATGTCTGGTTTTGTTGTCTTTGTGATTACATACTCTTGTCAGTAATTTTCTATCCTTGGCTTGGTTTAATTTGTATTTCATAGTAGAAACGATTAAAAAGAACTTGGAAAAACAATGTCAAGTTCTAGATGATGATGGAGTATGTTGCTGAACTGTTATCTGAGTGTGTTTTAAAAATAAAAAAAGTTCTTATTTCCATCTATTTTGCTGTGGGGTAGGATGTTTGGGAAGAGAAGCATCCCGAGAATGGAAAGGCCAGGTGAGTCAGCAGAGCAGGGTCAGACCAGTTCCTCCGTGTGTTTGCGTGTGGAGGGTTTGGTTATGATTCACAGGACAGTTCAGGTCGGAAGGGACCTCGGGAGATGGTCTAGTCCAACCTCCTGCTCCCAGCAAGGTCTGCTGTGAGTTCAGACCGCGGAACTCAGGGGATTGTCCAGCCCGATCTTGAAAAAGTCCAAGCACGGAGACAGCCCAGGCCTTGGACAACTTGCTCCATGGCTTGTCAGACCATAGGGCGTAAGAGCTTTTTCTTACATCCAGGACTTAAAGTAATTTCGGTTTGCTGATAGTTTGAGTTTGCCAAAACTTGACAAGAACAGCTAGTGTCCAGTTCTGATTTGAGGAATAATCATTCAGACCTGGGTTTTGTGTGGGTTTGCAGCTCCGTGCTCCACAGAACGGCGCTGAGATGCCGAGGTCGTGGCTCTGGTTCAACTCTGGTCGGTGAACACCACGAAGCAGTACTGCTAAGTGCGTTGAGTTAGTGTCAATTATTTTAAGTATGAACCAGGCTTTCTGATAAATGAGAATTGCCCCTGTTTTTATGTTGTGGGAGTAATGCATTTCACTTTTCAAACGGTTTCAATACCTTCCTTCTGCTGTAGGTTGGAATGTTTAATAGATTTTTGTCACCCAGGCTGTTCTGGAGCAGTGAGTGATAATTTTCGTGAGGCACTTGTTGAGGTAGAACATCTTGGTTTTAGGAAGCAGGTAGAGATAATAACCTTGTTTTTAAAAAATGCAAAAAAAAAAAAAATATCTGTGTAGTTGAGACTTAAAGCTGTTGGGCAACATTCCAAGCCTGTGTAGGCAGCGTGCTCTAATTGAGGAGCTCCTGCATGGTGCTTGGAACAAGGGTTTTAGTAGCATGTTTATCTATTTGTAGACTAAGCATCTGACTCTTTGCAGAGGAGCAGAACCTGGTGAAAGTGATGGAACTGGTAGAAGCGGTGTATGGTCCATACAAGCCCTATCAACTTGAGTATGGAGACCTGGAGGAAGAAAATCTGCTCATCCAGATCAGCGCGGTGCCCTTGGTAAGGAGTTGTCTGTACAGCCAGAGGCCTGAAACCTCTGCTGAATACCAGAGTCCTTGTCATAGTTAGTGGTCTCTTTCCTCCTGCAATCTTTTGGTAATATTTCCTGTTTGCAGTATATTTTTATACTATTAAGTAAACTTAGTTTAGGAAATAAAGTTGATTTCAGGAGCACTGTCAAGTGGGAGGTAACTCCTTTCTTCTTCTCCTTCACCCACTAACTGGCACTGTGTAGATCTGCTGGAGAAAGACTTTAGTAAAGTATCGTTATCAACCAAGAACCTGCTTGAGGTTTGATAGAATTTATTAAGAACAGCGTCAGGGGGAGGAAAGTCCTTTTTGTGGCAGATTCTGCTGTTGGCAGAACTGTTTTTTCCTTGAAGACCTGGCAAATGTGGGATGTGGCAGCCTGACCTTTATGAGCAGCTGCTGTGCAGGAGGGTGGAAGCGACCAGCATTGTTCTCCCTTGAGTGTGTCACAGGTTGGAGGATGCTGAGGGAACAACGTGTTACACAAGGTGTCCTGGATGCCCGGACGCTTGCTGAGAGAAGGGTCGGGCTCAGCTTTGTTGTTGTTATTTAGGAGCACTGGGAAGTGATTGACTGTGTCCAGGAGCTGAACCATTCGGTGACCAAACTCTTCATCCTGGCTTCGGGAGCCATCGACAACTGCGTGAAGCTCACGGATGGGCTGGGGGCCGGGGGGCTCCTCCGGGCGCTGAAAGCTCTCTTCACAAAGTAAGTTGCTTGTGGTCACCCCGCTGCTTTTATCCCGAGGCACTCCAGGTAGTCAGCTGCTGCCTGAGGGCTTTGGAGTTTATGAAAAATGGCTGAGAGTGGAAAGTGTCTGTAACCATAAATGAATCAGCTGATTTCCCCTCCTGCCGCTCATCCGGGCAGTGACTGTTGCTTAGGGGAAGAGTTAAAGCTTTTTATGGCTACATGTGAGACTTTTCTCAGTGGCTTTCTATTCTGGTTGGACTGAATTTTCGTTTTAATAAATACTTTTGGAGTTTCCCAAAACAGAGTAAGACAAAGACAAATGAGGCTGATGAAAGTAAAACTCGGTGAGGAAACGTCTCCTTACTGGGACAAGTGACCTCCCATCCAGAACCAACCCAAAAGTGTGAGACACCCTAATGAGCGGGGTTCCTGTGAGTCCGTGTCTGGAAGTATCGGTGGCAGTCTGCTTAGCTCATGTTCCAGTACCGATGACCTCCTTCTTCTTTCCTGATACCCACAGAGCTGCTCACAAGGTGTAAATCAGACTGTTACCTTGCTGCCCTGTGGGGAGGAGGGAAGGGGAAAGCACACTGCTCTGAGCTCACCTTCTTTATAGGCAATTACATAGCAGCGTGCATGCCTCCAGCTTATGGGCATTATTTAAAAAAAGGGGTGTGTGGGGAACAAAATGTTCTGCTTTTTATCCATGTTCTCATCTGGGGAGTAGCTGAGAAAACAAATTCATGAGATTTGTTGTAACTGTGTTCCTGGAGTAAGGGCCAAGTGATGCTGGACTAGCAGTAGCCTTGTAAACTTTTTCTGGCCTTTCCTAGGAAATGTGACTAGTGCAGTGGTAACAAGACTGGCTTACTCGTATCTTGTCAGGGGAGGGGAGGCTTCCTTGTAACCCGCATACAACAAGTGGAAGTAGCCACGCAGCATCTGTTACTCAGAGCTTCTCACTGTCTTCCATCAATAGTGTAGGCTGGAGAGGGCTGTGGCTGATCATTTCTTCACATCCGTATGCTCAGACTGGAACAACAGTGTCTCTCCTGAACTCCTTTTAATATTTCTGGTTCTTTTTTGGCTCCTGTAGAGGATGGAATGAGCAAATGGCAGGACACGCAGTTATGCTGCTCTCCAGCCTGTTCTCTTATGCTGGTGCTTCTCTCTTTACAGGTATACGTCTGACTTCACAAATACACTGCAGTCCATACGAAAGAAGTGTAAACTGGATGATGTCCCATCAGATTCCCTTTTCCAGGAGGACTGGACTGCATTCCAAAACTCTGTCCGGTAAAGGGCATTTTCTGTCTCGGCTCAGAACTGATTTTGTGTCAGAGCTGGAAGGGAGTGACTCGGGGTCAGTGTACCGAGTTATCGGTGCGGAAGGCAGGGCTGTGCCCGTCAGCTGCAGTGCTGTCAGGCCTTCGGGTTGCTGCTGCACAGCCAGTGCTGCCAGGCTCCCCACCCTGTCTGGAGCAAGACCGTATGGCATATCACTTGAAATATCAGCCGCTCTGTGAATTTTTCCCAGTGACACTGAGCTGGCCTTAGCCGCCATGACAAGAAGTAGCATGTGGATGAGGTGGCTGGGCAAAAAAATTCAGTGTGTTATCAAATGGATGCAGAGTTAATAGCCAAATTAACTCTTGATGGATGTGTCCCCCGTGGGCTGTGGTTTGGTCATTGCGTTTTACAATCAGCTGACATGTGTCTGAGATGAGTTGTCTGCGTGGGGGTCTGGAATTGTCTGCCTCGAATCTCACAGCATGTTTTTGTCTTGTTCTCTCCCAGGATAATTAGTACTTGTGGTGAGCTCCTTCGTCAGTGTGGAGACTTTGAGCAGCAGCTGGCCAACAGGTAAGCATTGCTGAACTTAATTCGTGAGCTCTCAGCATAGGTACCAAATTGAAAGAAAACAAATCCCAAGGTGCTTTCGTTGCATAGACGGTGACAGGAAAGCAGAGCCACTGGGAAGGGAAAGCGGAGGCTCCGTGATTCCCCCCCAGCCCCTCCCCAGCTTTCGAACTGCCAGCGAGGGGTCACAGACTGTCCCGCTCAGCCGTGTGCCCTGAGCCAGGCACATGAATCCTATTTCTTGGACTCCTGGCTGGGCATCAGTCAGGCTGCAGGACTGGGGTCAGGAAGGAATTTTCCACCAGATCAAATTGGCAACGTTCTTACCCCTCTTGTGTCATGGGGCATGAATTATTTGCCAAACTGAATCTAGGTGTGCCTTAACTAATCGATTCCTTGTAACCTGAGGAGTGTCAAGCACACGCAGCACGTAGATCTTTTGTTGCTGGTGAGCTGGGCACTGTTCAGCCTCTCGTATGCTGAAACGCTCTGGTCTGACTCGAGTGCCTGTGTTTTGTGTGGGGCACAGCAGCCTGCAGCGCACGGGAGGCTGGGCCTGTCCCCTGTTCGCTGGACGTTCTGAGGGCACAATCCTTTCTTTTTCATTTCGATATTTTTGCAGTTTTGCACAGTTTGCAGAGTTGCACAGTAGCCATGGGAGCTGGCTGTAATTAGTGTCTGCCGCCAATGAATGCTCTGTCCCTTGAAGTACCATAAAGGTAGTCTTGGTCCTTGGACCAACGTGAGAAAAACAGTGCTGATTTCAGAGGGTTTTGCTGGTGACTTTCATGTACTTGTGTGTTTTCAGGATTTTATCAGCTGCTGGGAAGTATCTCTCGGACTCCTACAGCCCTTGTAGTTTTTCTGGCTTTCAGGATACCAGTTCAGCAGATAAGAAAAGCTCTGTAAAGAATCCCTGGCAGGAATACAATTATCTTTTGAAGGAGAATCCATCTGAGTATGCCAGCCTCATGGAAATGCTTTACACCCTGAAGGTAGCTCTGGTGCCTGGGAGAGCTGGGCTGTGTCCCGGAGGGCTGTGTTACCGGTGGCTCTGTCCTGGGGGGTTACTGGGCCCACATTTGGTAGCTGAGACCTGGGTTCCCCCTACATCCCAATTACTTTTCATCCTGAGCTGCAGCCTTTTGATGGGCTACGTTCTAAGTCTTCTGCAGAGACGCTGCTTGATCCACTGAGAGCTGAAATGTCCAAGCCTGGGAAGTCTGGACTCATTCCATCTCTCCACAGATCCTGGCTGTGTTTTGTGAACGTGCCCCTGTCAGTTCCGATCAGGCAGATTTTGTCACAGAAAGCATTGGGAAGATTGTGTTGGAGCCACCTCAAATTCTGGAGCCCACATACTGGCTTCTCAAGACTTTCTTTGCCACTCACACTCTGCTGCCTTATCCATTCTGAAATATAATTCTGCAGGATCATTCGTGCATGCACGTGTGAACAGGGTAGAATGACTTGTTATCTTCTGGTGGATCTAAGTTATGCCATCGTCAGTCACATGTAGTAGTGAAGTCAAGGTTGTGAGTTCTGTCTCTTATTTCCTAAAAATGTTTTGATTTCTTTTGTACTTAATTTACCTGGAACTTGTGCAGCTCTGCCTCAGTGTTATGTTTGACTTTAAACCTTTGCTAAATAGTCAAGTTCCATAGGTACCCTTCATGTAAAACTTTTCCGTAATTCCTCACAGGGAATCAGATAGTTGTGCCCTGTCAGTAACAAGCAGTTTTGCCATCATCTCTGTGAGTTTCTCGGAATTCAGCCTGTACAGGTGCCTGACACAGCTGGAATGTGATGCTGATTCTTTGTTTTATGTTTGAGGGAGCAGTGCACAGTTTCCACCTTGAATAACTGGTTGGAATAGGGCATCCCAAAGGAAACAAGCTGTGCCAGTGCAGAGGAAGACTCTTCTGTGTTAGGCTGGCCTAGTAAAGACCTTTTTAAGAATGTTGACATAGGTTCGCTTCAGTCACTTTAATGACTTCTGTATGTGAACATTTTTCTGTGTCTGTGTGTGTTAGGAAAAAGGGACGAGTAACCACAACCTGTTGTCTTCATCTCGATCTGCCCTGAGCCGCCTCAACCAGCTGGCACACCACTTGGCTTTTGACTCTGTTTTTCTTCGTATCAAACAACAACTCCTGCTCGTCCCAAAGATGGAGGTGAGTGATGTGCACATCGACCTGACCTGAACTGGCAGGGCTGCCGGTGGGATCCTGGCGGTGGAGCACAGCTCAGTACTGGGTCTCTTTCTCCTTTTCAGAGTGTTTCCCTCTGGTATCACATTTCTTCCACAAACTACACTCAGTGGAAACGTTTATCCCCGTTCATCCACAGCATTCACAACAGACAGCTGTATTTGCAAGCTCTGATGTTTGAGATACTGCTTTTCTAACCTATGTGGGCAGGTGTTTCCCAGAGGGAGCTGTGTGGACAGGGTGTGCGTGTTTGGGGCCTGGAGGAGGACAAGGGAAGCATTTTTCTCTGTGTTCTCCTTTCCAGAAGTCCTTGGGTAGTCACAGTTCATGTCTCTGGCTGACCCCGTCCCAGAACACCGATAGACTTCGTGCTCCACAAACTCAAAGATTCTCTCTGCACGTTTTGCCTTGCAGGGCTGGAGCTCTGGTGGCATTGGCGAGACCCTGACAGACGACCTGCCCAACTTCAGCCTGACTCCCCTGGAGTACATCAGCAACGTAAGAGCGGGCGAGGGCACGTGCTGGGAGCCCAGGGCTGGGGGAACCTCTTATGTGTTTCCCGATTCATAGTATTTGTTAGCATTGTTTTATGATGGTCATGGACACTCTCAGGAACGTCAGAAAATTTCGGATACAAAGCGTATGTTTTCTGACATCTTTTCAGATCTACCCTCTGTCCTGCTGCTGGGCGATAGACGGGCCAAGTTGAGCCAAGGCTTTCTCTGGGGTGGTCTTGAAATAACACTGCTGCATTGTGCAGTAAATTTAAAAACTAAAATACTAAAGTAGAGTTTAGAAACTATCTGGTGTGGTATGTGTGCTGTGTAGAAGAAAAGGCAGGTGGTATGAGCTCAGGAAAAAGCTGTTTTGAGCGTGGGGAGGCAGAGTCCTCTGAACTGTGTCTGTACCTGGGAGGGTTCTCTGTGGCACAGATAATCACTTTATAAACAGGGCAGTACTTGTACGCCTGAAGTTATGTACCTTCTGCATGTGAATTTGTCAGTATGGTCCCTGTTTGGGAGTGATATGGTTCTGTAATTCGTTATTATATTGTCACTTGAAGACGTGTTTCCTCTCTGTGGTTTTGTTTGGTTCAGTCTCTTAGAGTCATCTCTAGAAAACAAATTGCCAGGAACACTACAGAGATCAAAGATTTTATTTGGAGTAACAGTTCTCTGTACAGGTTTTTCTTAACATGATTGTTTCAATTACTGGTTCTCTGACCTTGTAAAAATTATTTCTTGTACAAAGTGTAATGACAAGCAAGAGCCAGTTTGTTTCTGAGCAAATATAGGCTGGTGAGTTGCTGTCAAGCTCAGCTTTCTGCTTTCAGGTGTGGATTACTGCAGCTGACTATTTTTCTCTAGCAAAGTGCTTGCTTCACATTTGTTCAGTGACTCAGCTCTTTGTGCTTTTATTCTAGATTGGGCAATATATTATGTCGCTTCCTCTCCACCTTGAGCCATTTGTCACTCAAGAGGATTCTGCTTTGGAACTGGCATTACATGCTGGAAAACTGCCTTACCCCCCAGAACAAGGTGAGCCCGAAGGCTCGGTGTGTCTGGGGGAAAGCTGTCGCGTTGTGACATGAGATGGATGTCATGTTACAGCAACAAAACTGTTCCAGCTCCATTTCCTACTACCTAGTCATACTGTTTCTTCCAAGAGTTTCTTGGTAATATGCAGGAGGAGTCTCTAAATAATGAGAAAAAGTCTTCTGGTTTCATTCAAACAGAAGCTTTAGCTGGGTCTGGTTTAGTGCTGATTAAAACTGTGGTTCGGGCGCAAGGTCTGCAATGTGACTGTTCCAGAGCTGGAGCAGCATTTCATCTCGGTGCAGGGAGCGAACAGGAGGTCCCTGGGGCCAGTTCCCAAACCAGCGCCGAGCCGTCCAACCCCAGGGACTCCTCTGTTGGCTTTTGTGGCGTGTGCTGCGTGTCCGCCTGCCCCGAGCGGCTGGGACTGCAGCAGCTCGCAGAAGGGGGAGCCTTGCTCCAGCTTTGCCTCCTGCCCTCACCCTTGTGCTGTTTCCACAGCAGAGCAGTTTCCATTCATTAACCCCACAGAAAAGTGTTCACTTCTTTCTGGCCCTATTTCTCTCAAAAATATATCAATAAAGTGACTTAAATCAACTTTTAAGAGGTTGTTACAAAACCAGCCAGTGCGGGTGGGAGTGCTGGCAGCTCACGAGAATGTTCTGTGCAGGAGATGAGGTGCCTGAGCTGGACAACATGGCTGATTACTGGCTGGGCTCCATTGCCAGAGCGACCATGCAGACATACTGCGAGGCCATCCTGCAGATCCCGGCGCTCACCGTGCACTCGGCCAAGCAGCTCGCCACAGACATTGGTAAGCGCGGTGCACACGTTGCTGTCTCCTCTGTCATTTCATTAGATTTAACAAACTGCAGCCAGGGTTTCTGCTTTAACCGTGACTGTGTTTGGCTGGTGCCCTCCGTGGTGGAGTGGTTCACAGCTCCTCTTGCCAAGTGTTCTCTCGCATCCCCCGTGGAGGGAAGGGTGATGTTCCACTGGTGCTCCTGCTTCCTCACTGCTTGTGTTTCTGACTCTGCAAGTCAAAGTCCTTCTGAACTGAGACCGTTCCCTTACAAGCCAGTCTTAGCAGGAAAAACCTCTATATGATCTTTTCAAGCGTGGCACTGCTCTTTCCCTTCTCCTTGAGTGCCCAGTGCAGCCAGTATGTGGCATAGTGGGAGCACACAGCACGTGCCAAGCCTGCTGGGAAGTGCTCCGGTGGATTCTGGAGGGAGCAGCAGGTTGATTTCTTCCATTCATTGGTAGCTGAAGTAGCGAAGATCAGCTAGAGGCCTTCTAGAAATTGCTGTGGAGCACTTGGCCAGCATCCTTTTTACCAGAGCCTCCAGGATCAGCTCCGCTGCCGCCGTTCCCTCACCACCTGCTGCTCTGGATCCGTAAAGTACTTTCAACATGGAGACATTGTCAGCAGCAAAGTGGGACGTAGCTGGCACGGTTTCTTCATCTCTGCCTTCCCCCGTGCCGTGCCGAGTGACGCAGGGAAGGTGTTGGGGAAAGCGTTTCTGCAGGGTATGGAGGAGATGGGGTTTTCTTATCCAAAGCTGATGCAAGTGTCACCACAAGACCACTACAGCTATTGTAAATGCCGGTTAGTCCTTTCTTTGCTGTCAGTCACGGATGCTGACTTCCCCATGGCCAGGCTCAAAACCGAGGACACAGACAATATCTCTTCCTCAGCTCGCCTTGAAGTGAGCTTGAACGCCACTGCACTCAGCCTCAACCAGTGGATTAGGGCTGGTTGCTCAGCATCCTCCCTGCCGTCCATAATTCCCCAGCTGACTTTGGATCAGTGAGCTGGAACTCCCTCCTGCCTCAACAGCCCTTCAGCTCTGCACAACTTTCCAGCGTTGTTGTGAGCTCTTTGCCTTTGGGAGTGTGACTGTGGTCCTCTATTTGTGGCTGTGGTGACCAACCGCCCCAAGGATGTTGTATGAAGATACTGAAGCGTGGCAGAATGTGTCTCAGTCCTCTCAACAAAGCAGACGGTTGGCTCAACTGGTGTGTAGGGAGCCAAAAGTCCCCAGCAGTCAGTACAGCTGGATTCCAAACACATGGTCGTTTTCGGTGTTCTTGAGCTGCTGGTGGCAGGATTCTCGCTGTCGTGAAGAACAAAGGATAACTGTCACTGCATGGTGTCCGTGACCTGTTCCAACATATTTGTCCTTAATCTTACAGATTATCTAATAAACGTGATGGATGCCCTCGGCCTTCAGCCATCAAGAACACTGCAAAACATTGTAACACTGTTGAAGACAAAACCAGAGGACTACCGGCAAGCTGCCAAAGGCGTCCCCCGCAGAATGGCCAGCAGCATCGCCACCATGAGAGGCCTGGAGTGTTAGCTGGCCCAGCCCTGCCGCCGGCATGGCTCGAGGGCCCAGCCTTGCGCTTGGGTTTGTTTCCCTGTAAACTTTCCAAGGACAGTGAAAATATCTCTGGGGATTAGGGGAATTTATTTCTGAATAGCTCTTGGTAAATGTCTTTGTCTAGGGACAGCTTGTTCCGTTTTTCCATCCTCAGAAATGAGGAGACATGTCCGGCAGCCAGGTTCACCAGAACCTGTCTGTGACCGGGAGCCGGCCGAGGGCTGTGCGCTGACTGGAGGCGCTCTGCCAGTGGCTGGGGAGGCCGCGCTCGTGGCGGTGAGATGAGTGGCTTTTGCAGAAAACTTCAGCAATTCTCAATCTAGAATTATGGGGTAGGTGCAACCAAGACTGACCAACTGGGAGCTCTTCTACCTGCAGGCAGCCGGCGTTGCTCAAGTCTGTCGTTATTCACCAAGTCAAGAAGACGGTCTCATCAGTTAGTGGCTGAGGCGTGATTAAGCTCAGCCTTGAGAATAAAACCAGTTTTGTAGGTTGTTCCATGTGCGATTAATGTATTATACCGAAGGCAATGAAGTTTATAAGAAATTTAATGGAAGTGTTGCTTTCTTGTAAAATTTATTAGAGCTCGGTATATAGATCTGTGTAAAACAACTCGCCAGCCTATGTGTGCGTTCTTAGGGGAAAATGGGACAGAACACGGAGAGGCCCCAGAGCTGGAGTGTGGGGCTGCTGGGGAAAACCCCCCAGGCAAACGCTTCTGCTTTGGAGGGGAAACCCTCTTTGTTCCCCTTGTCTGTACCCGCTGCCGCGGTTCTGTCGCTGTCACTTCTTGTCGTGATGCTGGGACTCGGTGGCCTGATGTTCTGCCCTGGGTGACTGTGCTCGGCTGCCCCCGCTCGTCTCCTGCGGGCGGTCCCTGGCTGGTTTGTGGCACAGGTAGCCTGCCGAGGGAGGGTTGTATTTTACCAGTCGTGTATTTTGGGAGTGAAACCGGGTTCTTTGCTGTTCTCAGCTGGACTTCAGTGATGTTTTAATACCAAAACTGCAGTCTGGGGAAGTGAGGAGAGCAGAGGTGCTTTGTAACTGTCTTTGGGTTTTGGAAATTTTGGCACCTAAAAAAATTTCAGAACAGGGAAGTAAAATGTGTCTCCTGGAATTTTTTTTTCTTGGCAGGTTTTAGCTAGATATTTACTTTTTTGTTTCAGAGTGTGAAAAGTCTATTAAAAAAATCCCCAAAGGAATGGGAAATTGGGTCCTGTATGGAGTTGGGACTTCTCAGCTGTCTCGTTTGGCTGTGATTTGTGAACCGTTCCCTGTGCCCGGTCTCTGCAGCGCTCGGCTGAGGCTTCCAGCGGCTGCACTGCTGCTGCAGCAGCAGCAAAAACCCCGTTGCAGGCACACGCTTGTCTGCAATCAGTTCATTTGGGGGAGAGAGCCGGGCTGGGAAAGAGCTGGAGTCAAGTACGAGACACTTTCCACTTTTATTAGTTGTCAGACGCCCTCTATAAACCAGCAGTAACTGGAGTAGTAAACTGTCTGCATCCTGCCAAAGAACATGCTGTTCCGATTCACTCTGGCTGTGGGACGGGCGCATCTCGCTCTTGTGCCTCTCCCGCCCTCCACCCGCTCCCTGCGGGAGGATTTGTGGCTGTTCCTTGCCCGCTGCTCCTGTGGTTCTTGGGGCACGTGGCCCGGGCAGGCGCCCGTTGGCAGTCGTGGTACAGTGTTCTCTGTTGGGGAGAGCGTGGGGACAGTTGCCCAGGTTTTTGTTCTCGGCTCTCAAGTGTTTTAAGCAGATTTGCTCGGTTGTGCCTGTTGCTGGGAGCAGTAGGTTTGGACTGTTACAGAGTTTGGAGATCTTTGCCCAGATCAGCACTGGCTGGTGTGCGTACACAAACGCCGTGGGATGAAGCGCGGTCGCTGCCCGGGTTTCTCCGTTTTGGTGTAGGAGGCTGGACCGGCATGTGGTGCGCGGGGAGGGAAGGTCCGTCTGGGGAGAAGGGCAGGACAAGTCTAGGGCAGCTCTTGTAAGAGCTGGGTTCCTCTGTACCGGAGTCCGAACCACCTCCCGTCTGCCCCATCGCCGCTCCGGCGGTTTTACCGCTGGCTGAGCTCACACCGTGCCTGGGGTTTGGTGCTTTCCTCGGGGCAGCGTTTGTTGCCATTACCTTTAGAGCTAATCAGAAAATTTTAAAAACTCGTGATCCAGGTCTTATAAAATTAAGGCTGCAGATATGCTACACATTGTCTTGTAACTACTGCAGCAGCACTAGAGCAGCTGTGCAGCAGTGACTAGGGATTTGGCTTTATCAGTGAGTTTTGCAGTCAGAAGTTCCCCCGTGCGGGGCAGTGTCAGCCGAGCTGGCGGCGTCTCGGCCGGCAGAGCGTCCCCGGTCCCTGGTCCCACTGCCTGCCCGCGCCCAGAGCCCCTCCCGGCCCAGGGGACGTGGGGAGACCCCGGCAGCTCTGCCCCCGTGCCGGGGGTTGGAGTGGGGTCCCCACCGCCCCGCGCTGGGCGCCCTGCCCAGAACATCGTGTTCCTGGGCGCGTGATTTAACCACACGATTGTTTTTCCTCTTGAAGTTTTGCAAAAGTACTTGAGGGAGGCAGGTGCCAGTGGGTTGTGATGGGATCCTGGGAGCACGGGGGGCCAGGCGAGCTCCTGGCCCTGTGGGGACCCCAGACCCCGGACCCCTCGCGTCGGGGCGAGCGCAGCACCTGCCCTTCCTGCATCAGCCGTCAGCATCGTGCTGGTGCTGAGCTGCACCCACTGCCAACAGGAAACTCAGAGGCAACTTTTAAATTAATTTATTTATTACCAAGAGTGTAGTCCTGTTCAAGGGCCTGGCACTTCCTTCCCACACCTGGAGCTTTATGGAGTTTGGAGTATTTGTCTCTGACACACGTTAATAGCCATGCCCGCCTATGCTGGTGGTAAAAACCCTGGGCAGCGAATGCAGACGCGGCACCGCGGGCTCCAGAGCACAGGGGCCGTTTTCTTTCACTGTTACTGTTATGGACGCTTAGGGGTGGAAATACAGCAACTTCAGCAGTCAAAGGTACCTTGGGTCCCAGCCCAAGGCTCTGGCCGCGGGGCAGCACATGCTGAGCTGTGTCCCAGCATCAAACAGCACACAGTGTCGGCACCAGAAACGGTGACTTACGGTTCTATAGCAAAATACTGATGTATACACACTCTATGTGCTAAAGCCAGAGCTTGACGCTGACTCAGTGAGATTTATTACAGGGTTTATTAGACAGAGAATCTTCACAGTGAACACTTTAAGCTGGGGAGGAGGGGACAGCCAGGGCTTTCTAGTGCCTTCCTGATTTTGGTGGAGAGCAGAAGATTTTTGAGCAAGTGACACCCTGAGCTCAGTGGTGGCGGATGTGACACTGAGCACGGCGATGGCCGCCTGCCCTCAGGAGGTGACGGGATGTGCCGCTCACTCGCTCTCTGCGTCGCTGTCGGGACCGAGGACATCGAGGGGCTGGACGCGCAGTGAGTCGTAGTTGGGCGGGGGGGTGCCGGGCTCGGGGGGCAGCGCCTCGTCCCTGGGGAGGGTCCCCGCGTCCTCGGGCTGGAAGCCCAGGTTGGTGTGAGCCTCCACCAGCTCCGACACCGTCGGGGGCGCGTCTGGGTACCGCACCTGCGCCCGCTTCTGCTTCAGGCCCTTGCACCAGCTGATGACGTGAATGACGGTGATCCACAGCGAGTCGATGATGATTTCCCCGAACTCGATGAGGCACAGCACCGAGCCCCCCATCCAGAACCCAAACTGGCCTCCCAGGTTTGACAGCAGCCACACAATCTGCAGGAGGAGCGCAGGGGTGAGCCGCGGCGGTGACGGTGACCCTGGTCCCTGATTGATCCCTGCCCATGGCTCTGTGCTGGTGCTGAGCCGGGGGATGCTCCTGCCCAGGGACCCGCCTGCCGGTCCCTCCCCTGTGGGCGCTGATCTCCCGGGCAGCCGGTGCTGCTGCTCCGTGATGCCCCGTGCTGGGGATGGGAGCTGGGGGGGAAGAACAGCCGGGGGGCTGTGAGCCCCTGCTGGAGGTGGCTCTGCTGGCACGGCCGTGTGAAGCAGCAGCACCGGGAGCAGGTCCCAGCGGGTCTGAGCAGCCCCAGGGGCTGAGCCCCGTCTGTGTGTCCGGGTGACGCGTTTCTGCGGCTGTTCCCGGGCACTGTGGCACACGGTGGCACCGGCGGAGGGGCAGGACGGGCACTCACCGTGGTGGCGGCCGACTCCGAGATGGTGCGGTAGTTGTACTCCTGGAAGTAAATGTTGAGCTTGATGATCCCATTTCTGTAAGGGACAAATGGCAGCTCAGCGCAGAGCCGGGCTGTGGTTATGTCAGTATTAAGTGTTTGGGTTTGTCTGACCCGCTTTGTCGCTATGGAGAGCAGAGGATATGTGTGAAGCGTGTTTCAGGTTTGCTTTCTGTGTCTTCCAGGCAAACATGTGCCAAATCTTGTCCTCCCTTTGTATTAGCACACGCGAGCTCTGGCCCATCGCCAAGGCTCACGTTAATCTAATGTTAACAGGCTCAGTAGAGACGACAAAGTGGTTGTTCCTTTTGCTCACCTGTCCAGAGTCACGTTTGTTGACATATCCCTTTCATAAGACAGAATATGGAAAATCCAGTCCTAGGAAAACAAAATTCATTCAGAGTTGAGCAGAAGCATCCTCACCCGCGGGGCCGGGGCCCGGGGAGGAGCCGCCGTGGGGCGTCCCCGCTCCATCCCGGGCCCTGGCACCGGTGTGTGTTTGCAAGCTGAAAATGTGTAATTTAGCAAAGAGGCACTTGCTACCTGGACATTAGCTCAGAAAATACGGAGTGATTCATGCGGCTAAGAACAGGTAATTATTAATGACTGTTTCAAAACAAGAAATGGCTGTTACCTCCGAGGCTTCGGACGGCCAGTCTGCCATGGAGATGGTCATCTTGTACTGCGTGTCACTGCAGAGGAGAGGGGAGCGTTGGCATGGAGGTTTCTCCTCCTCTGAAGTCCCTGGAACTTCAGTTCTCACGCAGAAGAGCAGCCCCGCGTGATTTGGTGCCGTTTGAGAAAGGTCGGCGCGACAGGGCCCGGGATGTGGGATCCCAGCGCCGCCCCAGCCGCCTGCACCGCCCGGGTACTCACTTGCACGTTTCCTTACAGGAGTCGATACAGATCTGTCTGTCCCTTATGCTTGATCTCAGTGATGAATAGCAATATGCTGTTTGGTGAGAACAAAAAGTCAAAGCATCTGTTTAGATAAGGACCCCACTTACTGGGTTATATGCATTTTATGTAATAGAACGAATGTTTAGGTATGAGCCTACTGCACAGATTTGCCATCTTCCCCCATAACCTTCCTTTCCTTGAGAAACTCAGGCAAAGCAGTCAGACAATTTAACAGTACATTTAAAATATGTTTTTTCTGCAGATGGTGCCGGTAGAGCCAGCCTGCGCGTGTCCGTGGTTTCGGCACAGCCGCTGCCGGCCCTGCGCCCCGGGGAGCATCGTCCCCCATCCCTGCGGAGCCGATGCTGCAGCGCCCCCTCTGCTCCCCCGCTACCCAGGGGCTCCTGTTGCTGTCCCCGGCTGGAGATTTTGCCCCTTCACCCTGGCACCGACCCGAACGGCCTCGGGGAATCGTATCCGGGCAAAACCATCCACCTTCTGCATTTACAACAGCAGCAACGCTCGTGGCCGCTCCCACCCCCGTGTGCCAGGACCCCGGGAGGGCTGCGCAATTACTGATGTTCATGTTCTTACCCCAGCCTGGATTATCTTCGTTATTGCAATAATTTACCCCTTCAGGTAAAGGGAACATGTAGTGACCACATCCACAGGTTTCAATCATGTGATTTTGGAAACAAGAGCGCAGACAAGCCTGGAAAAGGGAAGGGGGAGATGCTCAGACATGGGCTGAACCTCCGGGCCCCCTTCGTGCTGCTGGGTCTGCGCTGGCCTGGAGAATTGCTCGGCTCTGAGGTGTTTTCTCTCCTTTGCCCTGAACAGCTGATTTTGTGGCTGCACACAGCAAAGGCTGAAGCTGCAGAGGGAGCACGGCACCGAGCGTCCCGGTGGCACACACCGAGCATCCTGGTGGCACACACCGAGCGTCCCGGCGGCACACACCGAGCATCGTCCCGGCAGCACGGCACTGAGCATCGCCAGCAGCACAGTGGGCTCTGCAGCGTGGCACAGGTGACACCGGCTCCCCAGCGGCAGGTGGGTGGCTGCGCTGTCGGGACCCTTTTCTTTCTGGTGCCTTTTGGCAGCTGCTCCTCCAGATTTGAAGGCGTGTCCTGGTGACGAGCTGCCCATGGGTGTCACCTCGCAGGAGCAGGAGGGGACTCAGTGCCTGCTCCAAATCGCACCAGGAACTGCTCATTTCTGAACTATTTAGGGCTTCACAGATGAAATATGGAGTTTCCAAAAAGGAATGAAAATGTTCTGCTATGCCCCTAGACACTGCTGCTGTCTCCAGGCTTCATAGGACATACTGACAAGGGGCTGGTTTCCACTTTAAAGCTGGGACTCTACAAATACCTCAACATAAAGAGCGGGTTTTAGAAATCTGAATTATCTTATCCGTGCATCTGCGTCTCCCCTCGAAAGGATTGCAGCCCGGCGCGCGGGCTCAGCTCAGCCAGGCGTGAAAGCAACCGGCTGAGATCGGAGGGGGATTCTGGACGAAAGAGCGCACAGAGCAATAACAAAGTCTATGGAAAGATAATTAAATTTAACAGCTCCAGCTCGGTAGAACAGCCAGAGAATTTCTGTGGGATAGAAAATGCTCATAGAGCTCAGTGCAATCAGGGAGTGACGGACCAGGCTGATTTTGCTGAGCGGTCTCTGGAGTGATGTGAATTATGTGGCCATAGAACCCCAGTCAGCATTTAGCAACTTTTAAGTAATAATGCGATCCTTTCAAGTATTTGCTTTAACATTATATAAGCATCTTAAAAAGTAGGGTAAGGTGGTCCAATTGTTATAATTACATAAAGGCAGAAATATCAACAAACCCTGCTAGCCCAAAGCCCTCCCACTTGTTTGGGGTGTATTCTTCAGGTTTTGATGTTTTCCTTATTGCCAGATCTCACCCTCCTGAAATGCTTCTCCTCCATGTTAAAGCCTGTTACAAATTAACCAGTACTTAACATTTACACTCTATTTTTCTGCAGATTCAAGGTTTACAAACACTCAACTTTCTCATCCTGCTCTCCAAGTGGAGAACAGCAGGTCAGTCTCCGTGTCCTGCACACAAGCCGGTGTTTTTGGGGAAATGCCGGCGGGACAGGGGCTCAAGGTCCCTGGGCTGGTGCTGCGGTTCTGCCCCTGGAGCCGGGCAGTGACCATCGGGGCTGCTCGGGAGCCAAAAGGGGGGACAATGGGAGAACTGGGGGTTTTCAGGGACCGAGGGCCCCAGGCGCACCCTGCTCTGGTTTTGCCATAAGCGGGAACCTCCACTTTGGGGAGCTGAGCTCTGAGCTGCAGGGTACGAGGAAAGGACCAGAGTTAAACTGCTCGTACCTGGATGTGAAAATATTCGCTTTTCTCTCTGGTAATTCGGACATTGCTGGTAGGTCCCATATAGCAGGGGTTTATATAACAACAGGGATCCTGGGGGTTTGCTGTATTTTGGCTTTTGAGAAAATTAGAGAAATGACCATTTTCTTTCTCTCAGAATGAAACAAAATTCTCACGTGGCTGAGGGAACAGTAACTGCTGACGCCGTCTCCCTACCCTACGGGCTGTTTGGGGTGAGGATGAAAACCGAGGGTCACGGTGAACTGTGCTGCCTGCAGAGCAACACTCCTTACGTTTGGTGCGAGTTTTAGTATTTGCAGCGCTCTGTCTTGCTCCTGCAATACACAGTTATCCCCACTGGATCCACTGGGATCTTTTCCAAACCCGGGGCTACCGAGCGCTCGGACTCGAGTGCAGATTCATTACCAGACAAGAAGGTTCCCGTGTTCGGGTTATACTTTCTACTTTGTCATTGCTTATCCTGCAGTAATCCTGCAGGCTAGTCGAAGATTTTAAGTGCTTTGACAATTTTTCCTGAGCAGTCTTGTTTGATTTAGAAACATGTTTTACCTGTATGGAATAGGAAGTGTTATATTGGCTATAGAGGTTTTTTACGGGGACGTCAGAGCCGTTCACAGTGCAGTCGCTGTAGGGATAGCCCATCCGCTCCAGTTCATCCTGCAGAAAACCGACACAGCAGACTTGAGTGGTTACCGTTCCTCCCAGGGCCCTGCTGCCTGTTTGCTAGAGGCTGTAATTCCTGCATTCCCTGCCGGTTTGATAACATTTGGAATCGTGGGGGCAGAGCGGAGGAGCTGCAGCCCGTTCCCCGGGCAGATCAGGGCCGAGCAGGCGGTTCAGGAGCAGCTTGTTTTAACACGGCACCTGCTGACATGCTAAGAGAAGGGGAACAATGGCCCGAGCTCAATATTTTGGCTTCAGTGAAGTGCTTAGCCAGGACAGTTACATAAAAGTCTCCATAAACGGTTCCAGCCCGTGGCCAGCCCTCACCTCGACTCTTTTGGTTTGAGCCAGTTCAGCCAAGACTTAACACAAACTTGGTTGCGGTCCCATCAGATAACATTATTCTCAGACAATGTGCTCCCGAGGAATGCCAGACATACCACCAGCACGCCGATGGAGGTCTCGGTCCCGACCATGGCGTAGATGCCCTGGTCCTTCAGGAAGGGGAAGCTCTTCTGCTGGTGCAGCATCAGCCGCGCCCCGGCCGCCGAGGACAGGTAGGGGATGTAGTCCTGCTGGCTGATGTCCAGGATCAGCTTCAGCCCTGGCACACGGGCACGGCACCCAGAACAGGAGTTGTGTCAAAATGGGAATTTTTGGGAAAAAAAAAAAAAAAGAGCCTATTTTCTTTTTGCTATGCACAGAAATGTCTGTTCTGTGGGACAGGACGGGTTCACCACAGCTTTACATGTGCATAAATACCCACGATGGCAAATGCTCAGGGCAGAAATATCTGAGTGAACGTTCAGACACTGCCTCAGATATTTCAGCTAACGGAATATTCAGACATTGCCTGAGATATTTCAGCTCTCCAGATGTTGTCCTTCTGCCACATGTAACATCTGTAGTCACATTACTTGTTTCTGTGTGACACGTTTCCCTTTTAGGGGCTTATCCTCTTCTGGAAAACCATTCCTCCCACTGCGGAGCTCCAGAGACACAGAACTAATCAGTCTGGTCCGTAGAACAGAAATGGGCAGGGGGGACAGAGCAGCTCCCCCCTCCTCAGCGAGATCTCTTACCAAACTCAGCTCCGGGGTTAGAAGAATTCAAGGCCTCTTCGTCCATGCCCCAGTTAAAGATGTAGCAGTTACCGTGGTCCGGGTGATAGATTTGGGTGAAATTCCTGGAAGAATCACACATACAAAACTCAGATTCTTGGGGAGGACTAAAGGGCTATAAAACAATGCAACTGATGAGACCGGTGCTTGGCAGCGACGGCTGGGATTCACTTTAAATTGCTTAGTTTGTTGAATGGCTGTATAGAAATTTCAGCTGATATAATTTCAATCAATCTGCCGTTGGAAAAAAAGCAAAGCAAAGCACTGGTGTGTACTGAGACACAGCCATGGGGATAATGCTTTGTCAGGATGGAAAGGAATTGTCTCACACAGAGAAGACAGCAATAATTGCTTGGTCTGAGCTATGGTGATGGGTTTCGGTTGGTGTCGTGTCGCGTTTGTTGATAACAATTCTCTGCTGCCCTCATTGCAGAGAGGCAGGACTTGCAGCCTGGGCTGCTGCTGTGCGCTCGCGCTTCTGGAAACTGGATCTATAAATCTGGCGTTCATAAGAAACAGCGATGGCTGAAGTGCGTTCTCAGAGCCTTGTGTCAAAGCCGGGGGGCTGTGCTCAGGGCTGCGGTGCTGCCCAGCGGACTCGCTGACCCAGCGCCCGGGCTGGCAGCTGTTATTGCAAAACACCCGGGAAGGTCCTGTTGATGCTGTGAGTCTCAGTGTGTCATGAGCAAAACAGCCCGTCCAAAACTAAAACTCCATCCAGAAACCCTCTGGGAAATGTCGTTAGAGTTAAGAACCAGCAGAAATCTCTTTATTAACTGATATATACCTTAAAAAGAGGGAAGCAAAAGGCTGTTGTGCCTTTAGCGTCCTGTACCGTTCCTGAGGTGACAGAGAAGGGCAGGGAGCTTGGCGTGCACCTACTTGTAGTTGCAGGGCTCGGCCCCGTAGAGACAGGCCAGGATCATGTCCTCAGCCTGGTAGCCCATGCGGATCCTGTCCTGCAGCGGGACCTTGGCCAGGATGCTGGTGGACTGCAGGACGTACCACTCGCTCACCGCCTGCGCCGCGCTGCTGAAGTTGCGGTACGTGCAGTTGTCCGAGCCCTCGTGGCTGCACTGGGGACACACAGAGGCAGGTCTGTCCCCGTCCCGGTCCCATGGGGAGACAGCAGGAGGGATGGACAGCGTGTCCCCCCTGGAGGGACGGACGGCCTGTCCCCTGTCCCTGCGCTCGGTGCCAGCCCTGCCCACTGCCCTGGGGGTTGAGGGGTGAGGCCAGCCAGGAGCTGTCACGCCTGCTGTCACATCTGCTGATGTTTGCAGATGGGTCCCCCCGGGGAGATCCCCCAGCTGGGCAGATTCTCCATCAGTCCCAGTGGGACCTTCGCAATCTCATGGAAAACATCACGTTTGGGTCCGTTCTTTAAGGCTGGGGTTGCCCCGGCTCCCAGGAGCTGCCCGGACAGGGTCCCTGGAGCTCTGTAGGTGCAGAGGGTGGGGGTCACAAGACCCACATGTGCCCCAGTGAGGAGCAGCAGCTGCAGCCTCTCCCCAGCACTTTGGGTGCCAGCCCCCAGGCAGGGGAAGGCAGCCGGGAGCCCCTGCCCCTAACGTAACACAGCTCCTTGCTGGATTTCCTTTCATTTAGGGAGGTATAGTTAGGTATGAACCTGCCGCAGGCCCCACATGCAAACATCCACCATTTTCAGATGGGTGTCTGGCTGTGTTCCCTGCAGGGGATCAGACATCCCCTCTGAAATGTGAAAAAAAAACTTAAAATACCTCTCTGCTGCCTTCCCCAAAAAAACCAAACAAACAGGCCTGGAGCCGTGAAGTAACACACCGTAACCGGCAAACCGCCCATGGGCTCTGTGTGCCCGGTGCCGTGGGTGCTGCCAGCACGGGTGGTCCCCAGTCCCAGCGCCACCCGTCCCTCGCCCCCCAGCACCTCCTGCGGGACCCCCTCACCAGCTTCACCGCCAGCTTGTACTTCTTCTCTTCCGACGTCACGTTGGCTGGGGCAGGTGGAGTAGCCGTTTCGTTGTCCATGGAGGTTTCGTTGCTCATGAAGATTTCGTTGCCCTCAGCCGTTTCATTACCTGCGGAGGTTTGGTTAGCCTCGGTGGTTTGGTTGCCCTCAGTGGTTCCGTTGCCCTCCATGGTCTGGTTGCCCACAGCAGGCTGGTCGCTCTCAAAGATGTCCAGGATGATGGGGTTGTCTTTGTCGTGCTCATCAATGAGGACCAGGGGTATCTGGTTCCAGAGCTCCATGTTGAGCGATGGGGAGACGTTCTCGCTGCTGTTCCCCGGTGTGGGCTGCAGGATCCTCTCCAGCGCCGCTTCGATGAGCCTGTCCAGGTCTTTCAGCAGATGCTTCACCTCCGAGTACCTGCGGGACAAAGAGCCGTTCCCAGGCGCTGTCGCAGCGGTGGGGATGTGCAGCAGCTCGGCTGCTGCTCCGCTGGCCTGGACCTTCCCGGGGCCCTCGGGTCGCTGCCAAGAGACCGAGAGGAGAGCAACAGGAGCTCCCGCAGGGCACGGCCAGCTCGACACGGGCATCCCAGCAGCTGCAGCTGGGTGGAAAACCAGCAGGAAGGTAAACAGAGAGTGCTGCGGCAGTGAACCCGCCAGTGCAGAACACAGCTGGTTGTATTTCAGTAAATCCCTGTAGTTTACACAAAACAGCTCTAGCCAGCAGTGAGAAAAAACAAGCCCAAAGTAATTCCTGTGTGTTGGTTGAGAGCATCTTGCCTTGGGCTGCACTATTGCACGGATATAAATTTAAAGCAACTGTTACAAAGATCAGTTACTCCTCTGGAATTAGGATCGAGTTCTATCCCTGCAGCTCCCAGCCGATACTAATGTTTAACCAGCTCTTAATGGCCGAGTGTGAGCGATAAGAGGTACGTTCACAGCGAGGAAGGAGGAAGAAAGGGATTGTGGGGAAAGATTGAGAGGCTGATTCTGGTTGTGACAAGTGAGTCAAACTTCAAGTTTTCCCCAACCAGGGAAAGTTTGCAGGAGGCAATAACCATCATTAGATTAACTGGTACAGTGGGACACCCGGGCGAGCGCACAGGACACGGAGCCTCCTCCGGACCTGAGCCATCGCCTCTGTGTTGTGCTCCTTTATTTTGTTTTTAATGGCAGTAGGTGAGCGGGATCATTTTCATTGGTGCTCCTAACGTGATATCTGAGACAGGAACAGGTCTGCAGTACTTTATGCCAGCAGTAGAGCTGAGCATGTTAGAGCACGACGGTGTAAATTAGGTGAAGAAAAACTTACTTGAAAGGGTTGGCATTGCAGACCGTGACTGCTGGGAACTTCATGGTCTTAAAGCCAATGGAGAGAGAGGACGTGACGTTATAGGAGAGGTAGGTGTTGATGAGGATGCCCCACTGCCAGAAGACCAGAGACGCGAAGAGCAGCGTTAGGAAGAACCAGATGAATTTCTTCTTGGGCCCCTCTTTGATGATGCGCTTGGGGCCGTGGGTGTTGGTGTTGTCGCAGTACCAGACCAGCAGCTCCTTGTAGGTGTAGCCGGGGCCCTTCTGCAGGCGGTGCAGCGCGCGGATGAAATATTTCTTCAGGTTCATCCTGCTGCCTGCAGGAGAAAGCCACAAACAGCTGTGCGGAGGGGCGGGTTCGTGTGGCACCAGGGGTGCTGGTGTTGGCAGCAAAGCCCAGCCGGGTGGTTCTGTGGTGGGTTTATCGCCCAGGAGGAGCAGCCGCTGCTCGGGGTCCCACGGGGCGGTGACACAGCCCCGCGCCTCCCCACAGGGTACGTGGGGAGGTTGGTGTTTGCGGTTCCCAAAGCGGTGAAGGTTTTTGTCACCTCCCTTCCAGCTCCGCAGGGGTGAAGTGACTGGGACCTGCGGGACACGCCGTCCCTGCGGTGACCGACCCGGGGCTGCCAGGGGCTGCGGTAAATGGCAACGCGACTTTTTTGGATGTGAGTGTTTTCTGTGCAAACAGGTACGTGCCTGACATCGTCTGCAGCCTCTGCCAGCGCTGGACGGACCAAGCAGCACACATGAGCCGCTGCCAGGCAGAATTCAGGCTGACAGCGTTTAGTATTCAAACTAATACAGGGCTTAAGACAATTTTCCTTAGAAGTAAAAAGGCATTACGGTGCAGCAGGCTGTCGGAGGGGCAGGAGCAGAGGACCTGGCGCCAGCAGCACCTTTCCCAGCACCAGGAATGTGCTCGGTGCTGCTGCCCGCGGAGCCAGGACAGCCCATTGGTTTTTTCCACCAAATTGCTTTGTCTTTCAGATACTATCGGTATGCTCCCGCTGCTCATGTGAGGGATGCTGCATATTTTACATTCATATTGTGAGTAAATAGAACATTTTGTGCTGCTATTTTAAGGTGAGAATTTGTGTTACTAAATCTTGATATCCCGAGGCAGGATTTCAAAACAAACCCGAGTCAGCTGTTTAGAACATTTTTTCAGATTTAAACGGTAAGAAAACAGAATTAAAGATTAATGCTGCATATAACTCAGCATCCTAGAAGAAAGAGTGCTGAAATAACACAGCAATATTTCAATAATGAGCAGCACTCAGCGATGCAGGAACTGGATTAACACGCAGTTACTCACAGATAAACTCCTGAAGGTCCCGCAGAGCTGAGGGGGGGCTCAGGCCTCTGCAGAGCGGCGGAACCGGCTCCTCCCTGCTTTCAAAAAAAAAAAAAAAGCCAATGCCTATTCATTGATTTATTGGCCAGATCTGCAAAATCTCCTGAGTAGTATATACAGAGTTTGATAAAAGTATAAGCCAAATGGATTTTATGGCGTCTCACTCCATGATGCCAAGAGAGACAATGATTTTCATTGCTCGCGCTGTTCCAGATGACGTTGGACACAGCCGAACGCTGTGAACTTGTCTCCTGAGGGGAGAGCGCTTTGAAAGGAAGGAGCTCCAGCACTTCCCTCCAGGAGCTCAGGGCAGGCTCTGCTCCCATGGGGAAGCATTTTGTTCTCCAGGGAACACGTGTCCTGGGACCTGGACCTCCCAGACCTCCTGGAGGTCCCGGAGCCCACCGCACCGGTTCGTCACGGGCTCGTCCCCCCGAGCTCGTGCTGCAGCGGTTCCCACCCGGCTCCTGCAGGAGGTTTGTTCACAGTTCACATCACGGTGGGTGCTCACTGGCTTTTGGGCAGCACTATAATGAAAACAGGAGCAGCCACCTCAGCTCTGCTCAACCACCCGCTGCTGAAGGGAAGACACAACACGTGTGGCCGTTCTGCCCGAGCTTCCTCTGCAGGCGTGAACACAAACCCATCCCAGGGCACCGCCTCAACGTCAGCCTCTGCTTTATAAAACTGTATTGGCAAAATACATTTAAATGCAGAGAGACTAGCAAGGCAAACTAGTAAATATTTTCCACCTTTTAAGAAGTCAAATAAAAGATTTAGATTAGATTAAAATTTAAAACACACCCACGCGGCGCTGGGCGAGCTCCAGCCCGGCAGGACCTGCCTGGCCACATGCCCTGCGGCCGCTGTTTGCTCTGCCCGGAGCCGCCGGCCTGCGGAGGGACCGCGCGTGTCCTGCACATCCCTCCGCATTGCTCATCAACCTGACACTGCGGGAAGAACTTTTTATTTTTGTTTGTATTGTTTCCTAAGGCTGAATTTTAGCTTTTTTTTCTCCTGGTGGCAATGCTGAGATGTACTTTGTTGAGGAGGACCAACAGACTAAAAGCTCTACTTTCATAACTAAGTTAAAGATACCAAACAGCTAATTTTGATGCTGCTTTATCTTTGTTCACGGTTTTGCAGAAGCCATCAATACACTTGTTCTCCACCTTGAATTTATTTCCATTTAACCAGCAAACCCAAGGGCGCTGTTCGCAGCGTCACGGCACGCTGGTGACAGCGAGGGGCTGATGCTGCGCTGGGGAAGGACACCTAGCTCCAAATCAGTTCTAAGCAAAGACTGAAGCACCTTCTATTTCACTTTATCTCTTCAGCTCACCAACCATAAAAACTGCACTAAAGGGCAGCGTTTTCACATTTTTAAGTTAGATTCAGGCCACAGTGTGGAAAATAAGATTAAACTAGTTTTTAGATATGTCTTAAACTGATTCAGAACGTTGGTACCTGCCAGAGGGAGCACAGGCACGGGGCCGCGGATGGGGATGGGGACAGAGACAGGGACGGGGACAGGGATGGCTGGAAGAACAGCTTCAGGCAGGATTCCTGCAGCGTCCCTGGCCCGCCATGAAGGCACACAGATCCCAAAATTAAGAAACCAAGTTAGCAAAGGTGTGCTGGCAATACAGCCAAGCAGACAGTCACCGGTACTGCTGGGGACACCTTAACGTGGCAGCAGAGTGAAGGACCCAGGTTTACTTTTCCTTTAGGATAAAATGTGATTTAAACAGCTCATTTGATAAAGAAATGGCTTTAAGTAAAAGCTACGCTTGGCCATACTTGGATGACTTTTTTCAATCTTTTTTCTCACGTTAATAGTGTTCTTCTTACCTTTATTTCCAGAATGTTTCCAAATGACCTTGTTGTTTGGCTCTCCCTGTGAAAGCCGCCGTGTGTGCGGTGCCCTGTGCGATGGGGAGCCCAGGCCCCCGCCGTGGGGGTCTCCTCGCCCCGGCGCAGATGCTCAGTGCTCGGATGCTGTTGTGGGCTGGAGGGGCTTTGGTGCTGGGTTTGGTGCCAGCCCGGAGCCCGTCCTGCTCTCCCCCATCAGCCGCTGTACCTGCAGCAGAGAAGGGACACGTGAAGGACGACCAGAGCCACGCTCCATCAGTACACAGGTAACCCTTCCAAACCCCGGAGAAAGGGAGTGGAGGAGCAGAGCAGGGCTGGGGACCTGATGGACACACGGCATGCAGGGCAAAAAAATGGTTCCAGAAACCTGTCCCTGCTGCCGCCCTCAAATCCCCCAGTTTTTGCACAGTGTGGGCAGCTCGGGGGCCTGGACATTTGGCAGCTTCCAGCTGCCACTCACTGGTTTTATTCTTGTTTGACTGCTTCACTTCCAAGACCCCGGTCAGGGAAGAGGAACACACGCCCATCAGGCTCCCTCAATCCTCTTTCTCCTTTGCAGTTTTTATTTCACGCTGCTCCATTTGCAGACCCAGTCCCTAATGTGCAGACAAGAACATCAACCTCGTGTCAGCCCGGGCGAAACTCCTCCACCTCACGCTGACATCAGACTCCCATGTTAGGAAATGATGGTGTTGACTGTGTTGAATCTCCTCTGGGGTTTTCCTGGGCAATTGCCACTTCAGGGAAACAGAGACGTAAGCAAAACCCAGCACAGTGCTGGGGGACCCACAGTGGGGTAGAACCACCCCGGCACCGCTGGGCCGGACCCTGCGGTTGATCAGGACCTCACTGGGACACAGGCAGTCCAGCCTCTTTGGGCACCGCCTGCTCCTCAGCCACCTTCTCCAGGGCCTGGTGAAAAGACTTCGTTTTCCCAGAAGGAACTTTCATGCTATCCTGTGGTGTTTTTGCAAGTTGGAGGAAAGGTTTTGATTGCATCACGAGTTTCCAGGTTGGCAGTTGGACAAGTGGAGGAATAACGTGTCAGCGAGCAATGAAAGCCCTTTCTGAGCCCCATGTCACAGGGTGCTCAGCAGATGCTTGGCCTCATGTTGTGTGTGCAGAGAGAGCTCAGACACCCCTGGACAGCCGGACCCGTGCAGGCGCCTCCAGGTCTCTAATCCTGACGGGCACATGTACAGCACTCCGAGAGTATGTACAGTCTGAAAGTTCAGATAGCATTTGTCTGACTTTCTGTTCCCTATGTTAGATGATCCATCCCTTCTTTCCCTGCCTCCCTAACGCTGCATTTCCCGTGGTGTCCCTGTCCCCCAGGATGATGACAAGCCTTCTTACTCACGTGCCAGTACAGTCACATTGCTAAGAATTAACTCTGCTGCTTGTGCAATGAATAAGGTGAATCCTGGAAGGTAAGTGGAGCAAACCCCCCAGCAGCTCCCTCCCCAGCCCCAGGTCTCTCGTTCTGCAGCCAGGCCTGTGTCCCAGAGAGAGATCAACCTCTGCCCTCACCTGGACACAGCAGCAGCGGTGGATGCACATTTCCCACAACAAAGGAAACGGACAGTGAAATATTCAGAGAGCTGCTGTTTGCTTCCATCCCTTTTATCAGGGCCATTAAAGAAACCCTGTGTAAACAGAGTCTAAATAAGAACGACTACACCTGAGCGCACACCACACACATCCACGGTACCCGACCAGCACAACACCTGCCCCGCGGCTGCAGAAGCAGCGACACTGGGGTGCTGGAGCGGTGCAGAGACACCACGACCCGACTTCAGTTTGTCATTCTACCCCCCAAAAAATGTCAACAAAGGGCTGCCCTTCTTTTTCTCCCTTTACAAACAATACTATGCCTTAAACCCGAGAAGCAGGGAGACAAAACCCCAAGTGCCATTTAAACGGTGACACTTCACCTGACCCACGCGGGTCCCCGCCGCTCCCTTCGCCCCGAGCCCCAGCGCGAGTTGCCGGTCGCCGCGGGCATCCTCCGGGGGGCCGGTACCCACGGTACCCACGGTACCCACGGCCAGCCCCCCATCGCCCTCCCGCCCCCCCGGCTCCCCGGCGCCCCGTACCTGCCCGTGCGGCTCCGGCAGCGCTCCCGGTGCGGGCGGGAGCGGCCCCGCCGGCTCCCCCGCCCCCGCCCGCCCCATCCCGCCCCTCGGCGCTTCCCGACGGGGCCTCTGAACCTCCCTCCAGCCGGAGCGGCTCCGCTTCGGCCGGGACTCGTCCAGGCTTCCTGGAGAGCTTGCTTGAATTTTCTCCCAGAAATTTTAACTTGCTCCCAACATCCCCCCCCGGGACTCGCAGTCGCTTCTGCTGCTCCCGCCTCGGTTCCAGCGGCACCAACCTCCCGGGACGCCGCCCGCACCCCCAGGGGCCAGGAGAGCTGTGCCTCCATCCCACTGCGACGACATGAACACCGGGCCTTGTTTTTCCCAAAAAGAATAAAAAGTTCCATGAGAAGGGCGGGCCGGACCGGGCCCGGGGCCGGTGCCGCCGCCTGCCCTGCCCGCAGCACCGACCTGTGCTTCTCGGGCTGCTTCGGGGTATCCCCGGGACATCACTTGCCTGCTGTGGCTTCCCCCGTGCCAACCACCACCAGTGCCAGCTCTTTGGCACAGGGCAAATGACCGCAGGTGACTGCACTAGGATTTTGAAACAGTTTTATAACCCTTTTTAAAAAAGATCTCATATATATATATTTTAAAGATCATATAATTTTTTTTTTTTTTTTAAGAAAGAAGTATAAGATCTTACAATTTGCTTTCTCCTAAAAAAAGCCTCCCTGAGCAGCTGTGTTTACTATCAAGCCCGCTGCTGCCCATGCTTTCCTGGGAGTGTTTTGTACACTGTGCGTCTGTCAGTGCGGACCTCAGAAGATGTTGATGCTCAAATAGAAAGGGCAGGACTCTGCCTCAGTGGCACTGGCGGCTGAGCCCGAGAGGTGATGATCTCTTGCCAGGAGCAATGAGCTCTGCTTCCATAAAATGACAATGAAATTAAAGACTAAGCAGATTTTCTGTTTGCTTCTGAGGGTGGAACGTGAGCAGCTCGAACAGGGCCGGGTGCCCTCATGAACACACTTGTTGTCTGCAATTTTCACGGTGGTTTGCATGCACTTCTGCATTTTATGACTTAATCTTATGTGTCTTGCACGCTGATTTCTGTTGATCCCTCAGGGCAGCTGGGGAGACACATGCCCCTCACATTTATTTTCTGTGTTTTCCTGCACTGGGGCCAGCGCGCTGCACAGCACAGGGTGAGATCCCTGAACCCAACACTGCCGTACAAACGTGGTTTAGAAGTAAAACCCCAAGCATCTTGAGTGACTGTGAGAGATGTTAACTCCTCACAACACAACAGCAGACGTGTATAAACCCCCTTGGAACTATAAATCACTGGCGAGCAGCAAAGCATTGTAAGAGGTAATGATTGCCTCTTGCTAGGAAAAGTAATCTCAGGTTCTTGTTCAATCAGGACTCGGTCAGACTTTCCCAAAAGTCCTTGTGTTTTGTTGTTTGGGAACAAAAGGGATTTTTATTTTTAAATTGCACAAGTGTACCTCCTGCCATTATGTCAGAAGTGGAATGTGGGATTGTGATTGAACAGCGTTTCCAAGTGAAGCTAGAACGAACAGGTTTGATGGGGAATACCAGGACTTACCCAGTTTCTAACCTCTGTCCTGTCAAAATAATTGCCCTCGTATCGCTACTTATTTCCCTGGAGAACAATGTCTGTTACCAGCACTGGCAGCTCTAACACTGAAAATAGAACAGGCTGCATTTGTTCAGTGGTTTGAAACATCAGCTGTGAGGCCAGAGAAACCAAATGACCTTGAATTTGGCTTGACTTTGCGTTGTCTCTCTTGCTTGCTTCATGGGAAAGTTTATTTCATAAGCAAAACCCTCCTGCTAAAAATACAGCTGAAAACCATGGTGGCAGGCGCCTGTGCACCCCAGGCATTGTGTTCCGAGCCGGGGTGTTGTGCTGGCGTGAGGCACCGCTGACAGCAGCTAAATACAGCTGAGAAACTGGATACACGGGACAAGCCACCCAGAAAATGGCACCATTGGCCTAAGCTGTAGTGTTTCGAAAATATCAGCTGGTCCTAAATTTATCTGGTAAAATGAAAATATTCTAATGGTGACTGGAGCGGATGCAAGGGCTGAAAGGATTTCTGGAGCCCAATGCAGAGACCCCAGGACAGCTTAGGGAGGAAATCACCCCAAAAAACCAGCCCTGTTGGGAGTGATGAGTCCAGGTCCCTGGAAAAAGCACACGAGTCGTTCATATCTGATCTCGTGTAAATCTGCATCGCTTTGGGCCGGGTTATGCCCCTGGGCACGGTGCGTGGGTGAGGTCCCGGTGTGGGGTCCCGGCTCTGGTGGCAGCCGTCAGACCTGAGGTCACCCCTCGGTGCTCCAGGGTTTGGTGAGGACTCAGAAAGGCTCTTGGGGCTCCAGAATGGGGAGGGCAGCGGTGCCATGAGTCCCGTGTCCCTGCCCGGCCCCTGCGGGACCCCCTCCCGGGCAGCCCCTCTCCCAGGGTGCGGGACGGGGGGACCGGCCACCCTGCCTGGCACCGCCAGCCCGCGCGCACCCGCTAATTACACGGGATGCAGCAGGAGCTGTGGGATGTACGTGTGCAGCGTTAGTCACCTCTGCAGCCTGGCTTCCCGTCCGACCGCTCTGGGTGTGCAGGGAGGAGTGTGCTCCTGCCCCGCTCTGCCGAGGGAAGCCGGGCATCATCTGTTCCCATGCAGGGTGCAAACAGCCTCATTCAGCACTTTAATAGCTTGGTTTATCGGGTGCACTTTCAGAGACATGCTGTCACTAAACAAAATAGAGTAATTTAGTTGTGACCAGTAAAATCACAGTTGAATGATAGCAAGCATCTCACCAGCTAACCTGTACCGGTAACTGCCGCGTATAAAACCTTTTTAACTGACCTCTGTTTGCGTTACAAAGATCAGGCAGTAAAACTGAGGCTGGTTTTGTTTTACAAGCAGCAGCAGAGGGGAGGGAAGTGTCTGGGGCTCGGTCAGTGCTGAGGGCTCGGTGGGTGCTGGGGCCACCGCGCTGTGCCAGCCTGCCAGCCGCGCTGCGGGGATGGGGCAGGCCCAGCCCAGGTCCAGCTCAAGCCCAGCTCAGGCCCAGCTCAGGTCCAGCTCAAGCCCAGCTCAAGCCCAGCTTAGGCCCAGCTCCCTTCAGCCGCAGTCTCAGCACCGGTGCCCACTCCACCGGCCGCACTCCATGTGTGGGGGTCACGCGGCTCCGGGCGCAGGCCGCGCAGGCTGCGTGCCCGGGCACCGCTCGTCACCCACGGGGCTTCCCCAGACCCTGTCCCTGACTGATGCCTGTGACAGGGAATTAGTTGCACTCATTTGCCTTTTCTACTGTAGAAGTTTACTGGAAAAACGAACCCGCCTGCCGTTACTCCAACCTCTGACAATGCCGTAGCCGCGGTGGGCTCTGGGGGTGCCGCAGTGTCCTGGCACAGGCCAGGCAGTGCCAGCGCGGCGCCAGCCGGGACGCAGCACCGTAAAGATCCCCGTGGGCCGGTGCTTTATAGTCCTCTCCCATGTTCTGGGGGAAATGTGAAATATTTTGTGACTGATGAATTTTTATAACAAGAACAAGAGCGAGGGATGATTACCCGTTGTGATTATCTAGGGGAACAGGTTGTACCCATCAGGATTCATTATGTAAACTTGGGTGAGAAGGTCTTAAAACCTAAGCAGGGAAGGTACCGCGGCGAGAGGCGTTGTGAAAACAGAATGATTCACCATGGCCCCGGCTGGCACCTGCACCCCACCGCGCGGCACGGGGACGGCATATCCCTGGGACCGTGGCACGTTTTAAACTGCAGGTGAATAAATTTGGTGAATACTCACATTTTTCCGTCTGTACAAATATATTTGGGCAAAGTACATGAGTGTATAGAGGCAGAAGGGATCACGTATCAGCGTGCTGGGTGGGTCTGGGTGCGTTTGCAGCCGCTGAGGTTTGTTCTCTGTAGGAGGCAGGTCAGGGATGTCACAGTTTGTGTCACTGAGCCGGACAGGGGCTCTGCTGCCGAATGTCCCCTCCCGTGCTGCGCCCTGCCTGCACCCCCAAAACCCTGCCTGGATCCCCAAAACCCTGCCTGCACCCCTAAAGCCCTGCCTGCACCCCTGGAATCCGGAATCCTGCCTGCACAGTGGGCAGCACAGGGATGCTTGGTCCTCCGGGGGACACAGCCTGGGATTTCTCCTCTCCTTCCCCTCCAAGCATCACTCACAGCCCCAGCCCTTGCTCCTGCCGGGGTTTGCCAGCGCTGCCGGCCCAGCCCCACTGCTGGTGTTACCGTGTGTGCTGGCAGAGGTGTGGGGGCTCGACGGTGGCTCCGCGCCTCCCGGTCCGGCCGGTTCTCTGGGAGATGCCAGCCCCGGGATTACAGCCGCAGTCGTGTTCTGGCACGTCGCTGCAGAGGGAGCTGCTGCAATCGCAGGTTCACCCCTGACTCACGCTTGCCTGAAACCCTCTGTGCTGCGGATGCTCCAGCTTCCAGCACCGTCCTGGGCTGGTGGGGATGGCTCAGACCCGGCACACGGCTCCAGGAGGCCCAGCGCTCGCTGCGTGGTGTCACCCAAGGCGAGCAGCGGGACTTTCAAGCCAAGGCAACAATTTCATACAATAAAGTTCCCATCTGTCAGCACCCTCAGTGCCACACAGCCGCCGGCCACAGCCTCGGAGCCACGTTAGGCCCCGGAGCAGCACTGGTCGGGGGCTCTGGGTGCGGCTGCAGCCGTCACCACTGCCCGTCGGGAGCGGCTGGAGCTCCGGTGTCCGTCCAGGGGCCGAAGTGATGCCCTGGCTATCGGGGCTCGGGGGGCTCTGTGGGTTTGCTGGGGTCTGACCGGGGACGCAGTCGCAGCCCTGCAAGCCCCTTCCCGGGTGCCTGGAGGACAAACCTCCTGATGCCGGCAGGTGGGGAGCTGGCTCACCCTGCCCTGGAGGTGGAAGGGTGAAATTCAAACATCCACAATCTCCAGCCCTGTGTCCAGGCTTTCTGGGGCTGCAGCTGGATCCAGGGCACTGCGGAGGCTCAGGGCCTGGAAGCAGTTTCCATAGGCATGTGCTGGAGATGCCTTTCCCAGCCCCATTTACATTAATGAGGCATTTAACTCCCAAGCCCTTTGTGGACCACTGCAGTGTCAACCCGGTGGCCCAGGCAGAATTTAACCCCCCGGGTGCTGTCCGGCTGTACCGGCTGGAGCAGGCCTGAGCTGTCCCTGGCTCCAGGGAGGCTGGAGTGTCCCCCCCCGGCTGCTGTCCCCGGGGGCTGGGGACACAGTGCTTGTCCAGCTGGGACCCGGATGGGGTCAGGATGTGTCTCAGGTTTGCCAAGGAATCCATGATTTATTGTTCTTTGTCACCTCCTAGGCAAGTTTTTCATCGCAGTTGAGTGGGAGATTGGATGCTCCCATTTTTCTCTTGATTACCAGATGAAATTTTGTCTGTCAGGGAAACCACACATCCGTCCGCATTCGGCCATCCTGTCTGTGAGTCACTTCTGTGCTGCTCTTCATGCCGAGGAGTGAAACAGGCTGAGTCAGGGTGAGAGTCCTGTTTTCCACCTGGGACAAGTCTTTGCCAAGTTTTGATTCTCGAAAGTACTGAAGCAGCAGGGCCCGCTGCTGCGCCCGGTTTGTCTCTGCACGGCTGCTCCTCGCCGCGGTGCCGGCGGCCGGTGCTTGCACCGCGGTGTCAGAGAGCGGGAGCACAGGGACAGCCGGCGAGGCTGGCGCTGGGGCCGGCCCCTGCTCTGTGGGCGCTGCCACCGCGCTGGGACAAACCCATGTCACGAACCCTCCTGGCAGGGCCCTTCTGTGCTCCTCGGGGGGGCAGCTCAGGACAGCTGCAGAGATCGGGCACCCTTGCAAGCGAAACACCTGAGCTGTTGGGGTTAGGGTTAGCTGGGAAGATTTTGCTGGAAAAATCGGACTGGGTCCGTGCCCCTGAAGGCTGTTAGTGGGCAATCGTGTGTTAAGCAAGATGAATCTGGTCCTGGCCCTGGCCGTACCCCCACAACACGGGTGTGGGGGTGTCCTGTCCCCAGCGAGACAGCAAAGGGCCATCATGCTCCGTGTGTTTGCAAACTCTGTTTCTGTCTGGGCATCACTTGCCGGGAGAAGCGCTGGTGTTTTCCTGCTGCCCAGCAAACCTTCTCTGCACAGCTGGATTTTGCAGCTTCTCAGCCCCAGCAGCTGCTCCTCAGCTGTGCCCTCGGCAGCTGTGGGAGCTGTGCTGGGCACAGCGAGGTTTGCCCACCGCGTCCCTGCCAGTGCCGGCGTGCCGCAGCCTTCCCCTGAGTCAGCAGCGCCTGCCCGCTGCGGTTTGTTTCGACACTGTCCCCAGCCCGTCCCCTGGCGCCGAGGCCGCGCTGTGCCGCGGGGCTCCCGGCGCCGCTGCGCTGGTCAGTGCCACAGCCGCCCCCTCAGCCCCGGGAGCAGGGGGTGCCGCTCCGAGCCCCAAGCCCTGCCTGGGACTGGGGGCTCCCCGCACACAGCGTGAGTCTCCGGGGGCTGTCCCCATGGGAAGAGACCGAGGATCCCGCCCAACCACCGGAGCAGCCGCTGTGGCAGCGGAGGCGGCGATATCATGGAATCACAGAATGGTTTGGGCTGAAGAGACATTCGAAGCTCCTCCAGTGCCACCCCCGCCGTGGGCAAGGACACCTCCCCCCAGCCCAGGCTGCTCAGAGCCCGTCCAGCCCGGCCCCGAACCCCCAGGGATGGGGGGTCCACGGCTGCTCTGGGGAGCCTGGGCCAGGCTCTCACCACCCTCATGGGGAGGAATTTCTTCCTCACATCTCATCTAAATCCACCCTCTTCCAGTTCGAAGCCATCGCCTCTTGTTCTGTGACCCCAGGCCCTTGTCGAAAGTCCCTCTCCAGTTTCCTGCAGGTCCCTTTGGGTACTGGCGGCTGCTCTAAGGTCTCCCCAGAGCCTTCTCCAGGCTGGACACCCCAACTCCCACCCTGTCCCACCGCAGAGCTGCTCCAGCCTCTGGGCATCTTCACAGCCTCCTCTGCACCCTCTCCAACAGGTCATCACCAAAACAGATTTTACTGCCTGTTGTTCCCATAAACTCCAAGCTGAGTTTCTCAAATGCTTTGAGTTTATGATGTTTAGTGTGTGTGTGTCAGACCTAATTCTCATACTCTCCCAGGTGTAATAGTTTTCTCTGTTTAAGATGACTCAGGATTTCCGTAGAGTTCAGTGTTTAATTCACAATGAAGCAGTCCATTTCTGTAGCTGCTCTGTGGCTTCCTCCCCCCACTGAGAGTTGCTCATACAAGGAGAAAAGGTGCTGCACCTGCCCTGAGAAGTAGATGCAAAAAGCACCTACAAAAACCCCGTGCTTTTCTGGAGGTTAAAGTGACTGTTCAGGCCAAGAGTGTCTGGCAGGACATGTCCTGGGTTATCGACTTCACTCTCCATCAAATGGTATTTTCCTTACTATAAGTGCAGTCATCAGGTGTAATGTTTGACCGGTCAATACACCTGCATTCTGGCAGGATTGGCACCTCTTGGTTTATTTTAAAAGGCTTTTGTTTTGCTCTGGGGAACCCGTAAAAACACAAGGCTTTCTGAAATCGCCACTGGTTGAAGTGTCATTGGCTTTACAGCTCTTGCCGAGGTCTGGCTTTGCTCTAACAAACTCTTCACTGTGGGGCTTTGCCTGCAGTGGGAATTCCCCGGTACCCAGGGGACATTCTGGGAGCAGCGGGTGACAGCTGTGTGTCTGTGTGACACAGCTCCTGGCTGCCGCCACGACGGGCAGCGTGGCTGCTGGCGAGAGCCGGGGACACGGTGACACTTGGGGACACGTCCCTCCGGCCCCAGAGCAGCGCGGTGCCCGGCAGCAGCTGCGGTGGGATCCTCGGGGCCAGGCTGATTGTGTGATCAGCACCAGCTGAGTTACTGGGGCTGGGGCTGCTGGGAGGGGCAGAGGCACTTTAGAGCCTGACGGCAGCAGGAGCCCCTGCCTGGGCAGTGGGGAACGTCCCATCCCATCCCAGGGATCCTACAGCCCTGCGGGCAGGTGGGAGTGAACCTTGCTGGTCCTGCCGGGAGCTGCTGCCTGTCCTGTGCTGCTGCCCACACCGGTACGGCTGGGAAACAGAGAATTGGGGTATGTCCCACTTTGCGATGTTTGCTGGTGTTTTCCCAGGGAGACGGTTGTTTTTTCACTCCCAGTGTTCATAGGAGGTTGTGCTCTGTAAGAGCTGGAGTCAAAATTGACCCCAGCAAGTACCTGCGTGTGAAGAAGGTCCTTAGTTGGGTGTTACGGAGCCAAAGCAGCACCAAACAGGAAAGGAAGAGGCTCATTGTGAGGCGTTGTCTAGCTCTGAGGTTTGCTGTTATTTCCACCGCTGCTGTAGCTGTGACAACTCCCGCCTGTAACGCACGGGGGGCGGCCCTGGTGTGCTCAGCCCTTCCGTGCCCCGGTGTTTTACTCCAGGTCTGTTCTCCACTGTGGGAAACAGGGCAGGTCTCACATACCAGGTGCTGTTAGTGCCTGGTGCTGTGTTAGAGGTGATGGGGATGAGCAACCGTTTGCTCCAAGCACCTTGTCATCGTGTGTCAGAGAAGGGGCTCCGAGCAGAGCAAACTCGGTCTCCCCCTGTGCTCCCCGAGGACTGTCCAGGGGGGTGGAACGGTCTGGGGACACCTGAGGCTCCAGCATTCTCAGTCACTTCACTGCTGAGCAGGGGCTGCTGGCCCCGAGCCCCAGGAAGGGATCTGAAAGCTCCTCCAGTGCCACCCCCACGTGGCAGGGACACCTCCCACCAGCCCAGGCTGCTCAGAGCCCCTCCAGCCTGGCCCTGAACCCCCTGCCCTTGTAAGAAGACCCTCTGCAGCTTTCCTGTAGGTCCCCTCTAGGTACTGGAAGGCTCGCATATTGCTGATTTAAAAAAGAAAAAACACAATTATTCAAAAATATATCTTTATTTTTTTTAGTTTATCAGCTATTTAAATAATCCAGTTAAAATATGTTTTATTGCACATTAACAAACCTTTCTGAACTCTCGGTGTCCTATATAAAATAAGCTTATACAGAGAAAGGAGAAGAGAGACTTTCTTATGTGCACACTCTCACTTGCTCGACGCGAACCCCGAGCAGCCGGCCTGGTGCAGGCGGCGCCATCGCCAGCACCGTACGTGTGCGCTGGGCCGCGCCAAGGGCCGGCTGCGGCGGGACTGGAGCAAGGGGGGGGCGCTGGGCTGGGTCTCCCCACTGCGGCACGGGCAGCATCCAGCACAGCGGCTGCCAGGGGCCACACGCAGGGGTGGCTGTGGTGCGGAGGAATGGGGGGTGTACATGGGCAGATGGGCACCCCGTGGGGCTCTGGTTCCCCCGGCACCACCAGCACCAGGACAGCAAACCCGGTGCCACGGGAGGGCAAGTCCCTGCCCAGGCCGAACAGGCAGAGAGCAGCCAGGTCCCCCTGAGGCTTCTGGGCATTCGCGTGTGGCCAAGGCCACGTGCTGCTTAACGAGCTCCTCTGAGGTTCCCTTTAATGGCCTGAGCTTGAGCAATGTAAATGGAGTGAGCTTGCAGAGTATGCAGTTCATTATTGCGATACAAATTAGACTTCGTGCCCTCTTCAGATGACTCTTCTGAGATGACTTGGTTCCCCTACTCCAGCTGTGTGCTAACTTGCTCTACAAGCACATCCGTGGCTATTCTCGCTTTTCATCTCAGAATAAAGAGCTCCTCGGGCCACCTTTGGAATTGGGCCTCTAATGAAAATTCAGCTTGAGAGCTTGCCTTTGATCTGTTTTGTGCTCTTCCCAGACCTTTGCCATGTCCCCTCCTACAAATGTCATGCTGCACTCTTGAAAGCCCTGGGTTTTTCCCCCAAGTCAAGCCACACCGCAGAGAGCAATTAGCGCTAAGACTCAGCGTGGCATCAACCTGCAGTGGAGCAATCCCTGCCCACGCAGCGGGGTGTGCCAACGGGTGACCCTGTCTGATGAGCCACCCCAGCTCAGTGCCACGTCCTGCTCCTGCCACCTCCTGCAACGCTACTTGGGAGTGGGTGATGCTTGAAGTTCCCAATGTCTCTGAGCCCTTGGCTTTTGTGTCTGAGCTTTGCTCGGAAAAGCTTTGTCTGCACGTTCAATCCCTGAATATGGGTCTGACCCACCAGCCCTTCAGTGCTTGTCTGGACGTGTGCCCGTCACCCCGGACACGTGGGTCCAGCACCCACCTCTTCTTTTGGCACCTGGGTGGGTGGATAAACAAGCGTCAGTGCTGCCCAACCTCCAGCGTGTCGGGCAGCTGCTCCGTGAACGCAGTCTGTAGCCGCAAAGTGCTGTAGTTGGGGGGGGGAGTCCTGGGCAGGGGGCTGCCCTGGGGCAGCGGCAGGCGCAGCGCCGTGTTGAAGGTGGGCAGGTCCTCGTCGATGCAGGCGGGGTTGTCGTGGCCCTGCCTCTCCAGATCGCCGGCCTGCGGTGGCTTCCCCGACCTGTCCCTCTTTCGGTTGTTCCACCATTTCTTTGCCTTTTGCCATTGGTGCCGCATGACAATGGAAACTGAGTCGATGAAGAAGACCTCCACGATCTCGATGACGCAGACGACTGAGCAGCTCATCCAAAGGCCCAGCTGACCTCCGAAGTTGGAAAGAAGAGTGACAAGCTGGAAGAGAGGAGAGCATAAAGTTACGGGCTCCTGCGGGTGCTGGACGCGTGTCCACCGTGCTGTTAGGGCGTGCAGGGAGGCTCCGTGTGAGCGCTGTCGAACACGGGGCCCTTGCTTGGCTGCCGTGTGGTCCCCTAATGCTCTGCTTCAGCAGGAGCTGCTGCCCCGCTGCGGGGTCGGGACTGGACACTCGGAAAAGTGGCTGTGGATAAAAGGCTGCAAAGGGCAGGACCGAGCGCTCCGGTTTCCTGGCCCTGCCTGGGCGGGATCGTCCCCGGCCAGGTGGAAACTTCCAGCCTGGATGGGAGGAGGAATCGGCTCCCGGCGCCGAGCGGGGAGCGGCTGCGCTCGCTTACTGTGTTGGCAGGATTCTCCGAAATGAATCTCTCGTTCAGGTCTTCGTAGAACACCATGAGGTTCACGAGGTCCGTCCTGAGAGGAGACACAGAAGGCAGGCTGAGAGTTTAGTAAAACAATAACATGAAACATACTGAAGAACTATGCAAATAACCAGTTGGACCAGTAGGGCTGGGCCGCTCCAAGGGAGCTTTCTCCCCAATTGCCATCATTAGGGCTGCTGAGATTGTATCTGAGCTTGAGGTGCAAGCTAGAAACACATACAGGAAAACTTACTTGTTCAGCTTCTTGTTGATTTTCTGCCCTTTGTCCCAAGAGAGAACTCGAAGCATCCAGTCCTGGAAAAAAGACCGAAACTACTGCTATAGCTGTGTGCATGTGTGTGAAAATCCCCTGGGAAGGGAGCTCACGCTCCACACCTCCTTGCACCAGCTGGGGTGCCAGAACTGAACGCGTGTGATGGGCCAGCTGTCTGGGGGCACCTCCCAGCCCACAGCGGAACTGCAGTTTAACGGTGAACTCCTGGAGGGAAGCCCAGACCTGGACACTACACACTGAGCATCACTGAAGTGCTAACGAACACCCCAGGGCCCCCATTTCCCGCTGAACCTCGGGGTTTATTTAATGCCTCCTTGTGCCGCGATGCTGCCACCCCAGAGTGCAACGAGGAACCGACCTCTGACACGGCGGACGGCCACTGGGCGATGCTGGTGGTGAGCGCCCACTCCTTGAAGCTGGGGAGAGAGGCAGGCTGTGAGCTGTCAGCAGGGAGCGAGCTCCCCGCACGCAGCGCTGCACCCCTGCTCGCGGGCAGGACTCACCTGCAGGCGTCTTTGCAGATCTGCTGGCAGCCCAGCTGCTCCTTCACGAACTTCTCGTGCAGTTTGTAGTAGCAGTACACTGCAAGAGGGAGCAGGACACGCGTATGAGTAGGTGGGGAGAAAAGCAATGATCTTTTGCTATGTGCTGGAGTGAGGCTTCTGGGGTGTCGGTGGCCTTTGTGGCCATCACCTGTGTGGTGGGGATAAAAAGATTTACCCATAAACGTTGCAAAATACTCGGAGAAGTGGTTGTCACTTCCTATAAGCATGAACAATTGCCTCACCCGGTCAAGCCCTCCACTCGACGCTTTTGTGGTGTGCACAAACGACAAGCAATAAGAACAAGTGTCAGAAAGGAGTCGGTGTGAGCAGCAGAGGTGGCCTCGGGCTCTGCGGTGGCACGTGGCTGTGCCGTGGGCTCTGGGCGCGGGCAGGGCCGTGTGCGGAGGCGTTGGACACTTACTCCAGTTGGGGTTCTTCTTGTAGTTGCAGTACTCTGCCCCGGCGGGCAGGGGCTGCGCGTACTGGGCGCAGCCGCACGAGTCCACCATGGCCTTCTGAAAGCAGGAGTGCAGGCAGATCTGGGGAGAGAAACCAGAGCTGCAGCCTGGGCAGCACGGGCTGCGCTCCCACAGAGCTGAGGTCCGGGCTCGCGCCCCCCAAAAACATCCTGCTGGGGACAGTAGCAATATGATGGGAACCCCCTTTCCCTGGGCCTTGGGCTCTGCTGGAGTGAACACAAACACAGGCAGAAAGTGCTGGGGGGTGGTTTAGGCTCTGGTGAAAGAACTAAAAAGGTAATCCTCTCGGGGGGTTCTGTGAGTGCCCCCGGTTCCCCTACAGCCATCAACAGCTTCAGTGCTGCAGTCGCTACAGCCAAGGAGGAGGTTTTGTGTCTGCCATGGCATGCGGCCAATGGACGACGACGAGGTGGAAGACGTGACTCCTGGTGAAAACGTTATCAGCTCCCACCACGTTTTGTTGGTGCATTTTGGGAGGCCTGAAGTTGTGAGGATTAACAGGGCAGCAGAGTCAGTGTTTTGTGCTAAAATACTTGATTGTTGGAACAAGCAGGAATTGAACTTCTCTTTTTGAAGTCCCAGTCATGAAGCCTTTTGGTCACAGCCCTTGTGAGTCCTGAATTTTGGTGAAGTACTGTTACAAAAAACCTGAGATAATGTCTGTGCGATCCTACCTGCCAATTAATCTCAGCAGATTTCAGGCATAATAACCCATAAAATAAAAATCCAGCCTAGGCACAGCCTTTGCAGTAGGCAGCAGCTAATGTAATTATAATTCTTCAAGTGGAGGGTGCCAGAACAACTGACACTCTCCAAGAGGACCCAATTACAGAAACCATGCAAAATTAGTGGAAACTTGCTCTGTAAACAAACATCCTGCTATCTGGATACTGATTAGATGGTATCTGTTATTCTTGGAGTCCTAAAGGTCACAATTTCTGGCTTCAAGGGTTACTAAGCTGCAACATTTACTTGGCCAATATTTTCCAGTCTCACATTGCTTGAAAATTGCCTAATGAGCTCATGTTCTCCGTTTATCTACCAGGGCGCCTAAGGGAACTTCAAACATCAACCACTTAGGAATAAAACTTGGATTTTTAAAAGTGCTGTGGTATTTTACATCAGTGGTTAAAAGCAGCGACCCTCCAGCTGGACTGTTCACAATCTTGGATCCTGAACTAGAGAATACTATAAAGGTTTTTATAAATGCAGTTTTCAAGCAACTGATAAAACCAAATGTAACAGATTTACCTGGAGTGAGTAGCTCTTGTTATAGAGATTTTCTACTGGTATGTCCGCACCAGTCTCCGTACAGTCACTGTAGGGCTCGCTCAGCTTGCGAGATCGAGTCTGAGAACCAGAAAAGCACAAATCTTGGTTTTTGGAGTTCACAGAAAAAACCCAAATGATTTAATGGCAGTTCATCAGGATTCTGAAACTGTAAGTGATGGGGCAGGCTTCAACAGCATGTTTACCTTCTGCCATCTCAAATGATTTGTCAATCATTTGTCAGAACTAGGGGTGTTTTGTTTGTGACGTCCATTTCCCAAAACACTGCTCTGGCTGGGTTATCTGCTGCCTTCCTCCAACCCCTCTGCAGGAATGCAGAGATGGTAGAACAGTAACAGTGAGGATTTTTGAAAGCAGAGTAATTCGCGTGTATGTTTTCTCTCATTGCCCAGCCCTGGAGGCTGTGCAGCGTTTATCCTGCTGTTTGTGTTCGAGAGAAGGGCCATTGCTGCTGGGGTCTGGTTGGTTTTCTGTGAAGACCCAAACCCTGCTGGGCTGTTGTGCTGCTCCTGTTCTGTGGGTAAAACAGCCCCCCAGGCTCCGCTGGCGCTCAACAGCACCTCTCCAGAATCACTCCAAATCAAAGGTTCACATCTCCAGCACTTTTTCCAGGTACTGCTTTGACCTTTCTCTCCAATGAGTGCTAACACCTTTTCCTGTTCTGCAATCTGCCCAGAGGAAAGAGCTCTGAAATGCCAAGTGCATCCCCGCGAGGTCTGAAACCAGGGCCGGGAGCCCCAGCTCCGTCGCTGCACCCCGCGGGCCTCGCTCCGCCCTCAGCTCTTACGGCCCTTCTGCAGTAATCACCCACTTCAGAACCAAGAGAGCGGCCTGAGACTACGAGAATGCCACCTGTTCAGGAATCCATTAACCTGTATTTCTCTACAGAGTTTACAATTAGAGGCTGATCCTACAAAGGATCGATTTAGGAGGAACCTGAGAAATGCCTGCTCACCCGTAAGGCACTGGGCACAGATCTGCGGCTCAAACCCCACAGCGAGCGTCACCACTGCGTGGATCAGCTCTTTTAGAAAGATGCTCAAATCTCTCTTTGGAGGGAACACAGAAATTGGCCATTTCAGTATTAGAGATGGATTACTTACAAAAACTAAACGAAAACAGCTTTTGGCATGCTTTTAACTTCCGCAGGGACTCTAATGCCCGGACACCTGCCTCATGCCTCCTTCTGCTGCTGGATCCTCTAGCAGATGACAGATCCTTCGTAGAGAATTTTTTTTTGTCATGGCTTATACTCCTACAAAAGCTTACATGTTCATTCAGGTGCTGAAATAATTTCCAAACTAAATATTTAACTAAAGCACTGCAACTCCTACCAAGCGATGCCTTGTTTGCATTCCAAACATCTCGGAATATTTTTGGAGGCGGGGGGCAGTCCCAGCACACGGCAGAAATACAGGAGCGGTAACCGAGGCACTGACGCTCGCGTTTGGAGAGCAACGGCTGCCACGCTCCAGCCTGCAGCGAGCAGCGATTTGTGCGGCACGTGTCTGCTGTGCCCTCCTGCCTGGGTGCGGTGCAGGGCCCGGTGGGCACGCGGGTGCCCTGACAGCCGCGCTGCCCCGGCAGGCTCCCTGCTCTCCTCCACTGGCACAGCAGCAAACAGCGGCTTTTGGGTTCCATCTCGCCTGTCAGGATGCAATCGGATCGCTTCCTCCTGCCAAATCTTTTCAACATCACCACTGAGATATGTTCCATCCTGGTTGTTGCACTAGATGCAACAGTCCAAATCTACTGCGCCAGGTAAATATTACATTAAATACCGAGACTGTTTGCAGTGACTTTCTCTGGTACAGTGTAATAATTACAAAGGAAACAGTCTTGCGAGACTTTTCATCCTTTGCACCATTCTGGTTCTCCTGCTCGCTTTTCGTTTGTCAGGCAGCACTTTTCCTCACTGGTTAGACCAAGCAGTTGCTGCCAGTGTTGCTGCCGGTTTGGTTTTCCAGACGGCTGCAGATAGTTAACTATCTGCACATTCTAAAACCGCCAGCCCTGTTTTTAATGTCTTTTCTAATGCATGGACTATCTTGATCTGGCACACCCAGCCAGGACAGATAAGCAGGCTGGCTGATGCATCTCACCCAGCCATCGGGGGAGAAAAGGCACAACTGAACTGCTCCCTTAACAGCCCATCCAGATGAAAGGGGACAGCCCCTGGCACCGCTCACCGCGCTCGACCCAGAGAAGCCCCTTGGGTCAAATGCCTTGTCTGTGCTACACTAATTGGGGAACCCTGGAGCCGCTGCCCCCCCTGCCCTTGCTGACAGCAACAAGGGGCTTCACTAAGGTGGCAAAGGCACCCACTGCCCAGGAGGGTTTCATCAGCTGGGATGGCAAGAAACCCAGCAAGAGGAGACTTAGACACAAACAAACAAACAAGCAGGGTTGTGCTGCAGTTGTTCCTACGGACCTGACCCTAACGTGGGTTCCCCACAGCCCGAGCTTGCTCTCTGCCGCCCCTGCAACCTGCGTGGGCTGCAAACTAAAGTGAAATGGGGCACTTGACTACACATTTCTGTGGTTGGGGATTTTGCTGTGAAAACAAAACAAAACAAAAAATCCCCTGGAAAGGCAAGGGGTTGGAGAAAAGGGGGAACAAACAAAATCTCAGCAGCTGTTTGGTTTGTAAAGAGCTGATTTTCCAACAGGAAAACCTGGTTCAGAAAAGTGCTATCACAGGATTTTTCTCAGGGCACTTCAGCTGCTCAAGTGTGAGATATCAGATGCCTTCCAGCTACTGGTTATGTTCAAACATCGTATCAGCTCATATTTACACCCGTTTCAAGGAAATGGTGCCATGCACCTGGAACAAGGCTGCTGCCACTCACAAAGTGCATCCCTATGGAGGTGGCCGCTGCCGTCTCGATTTCTGTGCCGATGTCTTCAATGAAGGGATATTCGTTCTGGTCGTGGACAATGATCTTGGCTCCTGTCGATGTCACCAGGAAGGGGTTGTAGTCTGCTTCATCTATATAGAGAACAACCTGCAATCCTGGAGGAGAGACAGGGCAGCAGCAGTTACACCAGCAGCCAGAGCCGTTCTGCTGCTCAGGGAGGGCAGCGTGGTTTCCTTAACGTTATCTGGCCTCAAGTAGAACTGTAACAACCACGCAAAACCTTTGCAGTGCCAGACTGAGACACTTGCAGTGAGTAATGTCCCTCCGCAGCCCCAAGTACAGCAAACAAATAATAGAACGTGGCTGAAACTTACTTCAAAAAGTTATATAACTGGGAAGCAGTAATTTCAGATGGAAAACATTAGTGATGCAATGATATTATCTCTGTATTCTCTGGCAACAGTTTGCACTAGTTCAAACAAGCATTTCCCCAATCAGCTCACACATCTAGAGCCAACACATCAATCACTCTCCAGCAGGATCCAGTTCGCTGAGCTGCTCGTTATCTCACAGCTCCTCTGCAAGCGCGGTTTCCTCACCGTACTCGCTGCCCGCGGTCGAGGTGCTCAGGACCGTCCCGCTTTCTCCGCTGTTGAAGGTGTAGCAATTGCCGTGCAGGGGGTGATGGAAACGGGTGAAGTGCCTGGAACAAATCAAACACTGCAACAATGCCCTCTGCAGTTGTAACTGGCTGTGGGAGAAAATCAGCAGATTGGGGCTTTTTGTTTTGGCAGAGACAAAGCAGAACTGGATAGTTGCCTTTTTTTTGGCAAGCAGTTTATTTTGCTGGAAAGTGCGGGTCTTTTTCTTAATATCTTGAAACTACATGGAAATATAATCTGGTTTAATAGCATCAGGCAGTGAAAAGTTTAGGAGGTTTTCATGTGGGAACTGGGGCTCAGAGAAGGGGGAAGCGGATTTACAGAACAGAGGAAGGTGGTGGAGGGGACAGCATCCTCTTCCACCGGACAGCCAAGTGTCTCAAGGAACACGAATCTTCCTTTCTCACAAGAGATGTCATAGCTACTGTCGAGCAGGGGAGGCTGAGGACACACCTTTGTGATTCAAGTACGTTCATGTCCTTCCTGCGAGCATCCCCTCCCACTCAACCGAATGTCTCCATTCCAGGAAAAGATGTTGTGCATTTGCACGATCACATGCACAAGCGAATTGCCTTCAGTAACGAGAGTTACAGTGCAGTTCGCTTTGTGCATGGCTGTGGGGAAACTGCTCAGCCTTTGTACAGGTGCAATGTTATCCCCACACGGCACGGATTGACTCTGCCGCTGTCCCCAGGATGAGGGGACGGCTCCCCTGCTACCCGGACACACAGGAATCGAACTACCACCATCATCTGATTGACCATTAGATCTGATTCTGCCAAAACCCACGGGTTTATCTGAAACGTGGACAGCAGAATTAAGACAAATTAAAGAGCATAACAGAAGTTCATAAAACCATGAATGTTTGCTTTCACTTAAAAATGGAAACGATTCCTGCTGCAATTCAGCAAATACCAAATATTCAATTCCTATATATTATGTACTTGGAAATAAGCTGTTAAGCTGGCAGGTATTTTCTGTGCACTGACCTTTTGTCACAAGATAGGCCATCAAAGAAACATGTCAGTAGAAGGTCATCAGCAGAATAACTCAAATTTTCTTTAGTCTCCAAGGGAATTTGAGCCATGATGTTCATGTAATGCAGCTTGTACCATTCTTGGATAGCATTAACACCAGAACTGAATGTATAAAGTGCACACTCACTGCTGTTGTTTGCATCGCACTGATAATTACAAAGGGGAAAAAGCATTTCAGATGAAATGAAATTATGTATTCTACAAGGTATGCGTGATACCATTTCTCTTCCACAGTAATAACCACCTAGAGGTTATAGTGGCACAAGGGGGATAAAGGGACATCAAAGACCCTTCATTCAGGGCTAAGTGATACGATCAAATGTTTGAGGCCCAAAGGAAAGGTCACAGAAGGCACTAAGTCTATTTGCGCAGACCTGAGGACAGCATTTCTCTTCCAGAGAGCTGGAGCTGGCTCTGCAGGCAGCCAGGGAGCCACGGCAGAGGAGCCGGGGGAGCACATGGACTGTTACTCACTACAAAGCCACCTAAGCGAGCAATAAAAGTGGCCGGAGGGACACCAACCCAAAACACCCCTTCATTGCCTCACAAGGAACTTGCTGACCAAGGAGGAGCAACACTCACCAGCTGGAAGCCAATGATATCATTTGAATCCCCAGAGTTCACTATGGACGAATCCTTGTGGAAGACGCTGCCCTCTATTTTCCTCTTCTGGCCACTGCGAAAGTCAGTCACTGTCCTAGAGAAATCCTCGAAGTGCAGCAGAGGGATCTGCCTGAAGAAGTCACTTGCTGTGCTGTTCCACCCATCCACTGACCGGCGCACCTTGGACTTGCCCTCTGAAAATCCGTAGAAAGTCTCCAAAGCTTTTTTTGTCTCCTTGTCCAGCTCAGATAAATAGTCTTTCATGGCACTGTACCTGCATTGGAGACAACGTGACAGAAAGTGACATCCCATCCCATCTAACCGCTCGGCTGCAGCATTTTGCCCCCCACACTGTGAATCCCATTGCTTAGGACAGAATTCTCTGTCAGGGACTCACATTGATCCCCCACTACCACATCAGGTCACAGCGGTGCGGGCAGACACAGCTGCGCCCGCGGCCAGGACCCAGAGCAAAGACCGTCAGAAGCAAAGCAGCCTGAACTGCAGAGAACGCCCCCGCAAGGTCCCGAGCTCCTTGCAGGCTGTGTTAGCAGCCCGGGGAGGCAGAGCATGTGGAAATACAACTGCGTTTGTGCCAGGAGGCACGGGAGAGCTGGATCGCCTGCAGGGACTGGGGTGGGTAGCCAGCAGCAAAACAGGTATCAACATAAAGTGTAATCTGGCAGGAGAAAAAGTATTGTTGATTGAAAAAGTCAAAGCATCTTATAAGGAAAAAAGAGGCAACAAAGGAGTAACAGATGTTCCTTTTCAGGAGACGGCATTGTCTATAATCCTGGAACTTTGGTCCTGAGATAAAGGGAATTTGAAGTGAACCACAGAGCTGACCAGAGACTGTCTGAAGCAGAAAGGTAAATCAACTGAGTCTAGCTCAGCAGGCAGCAAGAGAAGGGTGTGATCATAATCCACACGTGTCTGAAGAGCATCGGCACAGACATGAATATGTTACTCGAAGAGCAGTACGGGGAAATCCCAGGGCTGGGAAGGGCTCCTGGTGAGCAGCGCTGCGGTGCAGCAGGGAGCTGCGGGAAGGTTTGGTGCTGGGCTGCTGAGGGGATCACAAACTGGCCAGGAGCTGGGAACCCGCTGCCAGCGCCGCCGGCCGCCCGGCACCACGAGCCTTACTTGTAGGGGTTGATGTTGCAGATGGTGACGGCGGGGAAGGGCAGCTTCTGGAACTGGACGGTGACAGAGACCGAGGCGCTGTAGTAGTTGATGAGCAGCTCCGCGCACTGCCAGAGGATCAGCCCCACGGCGCTGAGCGTCAGCAGGATCCAGATGAAGCGGCGCAGGCGGCCCCGGGACACCACGATGCGGCGGCAGCCGTGGGTGTTGGTGTTCAGGCAGTACCAGCGCATCAGCTCGCTCAGCGTGGGCGCCTGCGGGCCCCGCACCGGCAGCGTCCTCTTGATCCGCGCCCTGATCTTCTTCCCGGGGGCCATGGCGGCGGCTGCGGGGAGAGACACGGGAGTGAGCGCGGCCGGCGGGACGGGGACAGGGGGTGGGGACAGCGGCCGGGGCAGTGGGGCCCGGTGCCGTTTGCCGTGTCACGGCCGGAGCTGCCACCGCCGGCCCGCGGCGCGGCCGGGATCGAGCCCCGCGCTGACAGGGCCCCGCCGTCCCGCCGCCACCGGCTGCGGAGCCGCCAACCGGCATCCCTGCCCCCGGCGGACGCTCCACCGTGAAACAGCGTTTCCCGGGGCAGGTCGCGCCCGCCGAGGCAGCGCACGGCC